>CM027081.1:17957539-18175524 GCA_015343265.1 Pao palembangensis
AAAAAAAAAAAAAAAAACTTCCAACACAAATAACTTGCTCCGAACCGAGAGCCATTCCACAACATGAGCGACGTGAGGGCTGAGAATGGTGTTAATAAACTATCGAGGGTGCAACTAAATCTGTAACGCTCAAAGAAGTTCCCATCAGGGCCTCACCAGACGGCTAATCGGGGCGGATCTTCCTCTCCTGGCAGTCTGCAGGCTTAGAGAGCAGCAGGAAGTTGGGCTTATTTGGAATGGTTCATGTTACCCTGCTAACTGACTCAGAGTTATGGTGAGTTTGCCTTAAATCACAACAAATTAACTCAGAGTTTTATCTAAACCCGCTTTCTGAAACGCCCGCTGTTCTTCCACACTGCTGTGAAGATCAGTTCTCACCAGAGTTGAACAGACTCAGCTGACTCTGAGATCAAGGTTCCTTCAAGTCTTCTCACCAGTGGAGACTTGAGATCAGCTTCAAGAAGAACCATGAGAAGGTTCTGTTGTTTACTCAGACAAACAGACCACTCAGCTCAGACCTCCTTCATCAGAGTCTCAGAGAAACTCCAAACAATCTTCATCAGTGGAGAAGAGCCAAAGTCTTCCCACCAGCTTCCTGCTC
The DNA here is from genome assembly GCA_015343265.1 of Pao palembangensis. Taxonomy (NCBI): domain Eukaryota; kingdom Metazoa; phylum Chordata; class Actinopteri; order Tetraodontiformes; family Tetraodontidae; genus Pao; species Pao palembangensis. Next base: position 17,958,141 of record CM027081.1, read on the forward strand.
TGAAGGAAACATCTCAGCTCTTCATCGTGGGCAGTGAGACCAAACTCTGTAGAAACACATTTCTCAGTCAGTAACTAAAGAAATTATCCCTGAAAGTAAAGTCTGGGTTTGCTTTCATCTTTCTCAGGCTTTCATGTCAGGAGATGAGAACTTTGACTCTTGGTGGAGAAAATAAACACAAAAGGGGTCAAATTTCTTCTGCTTCACAGTTTGGAGCAATAAAACACAACAAAATGTTTTTGTCCGAAAATCAGAAACAGCAAGAAAACTTTTCTCCTCCTTTTTCTCTCTTTAGATTGTTCTGCCTTGTGAATCAGATCAGACTGTGACTGGCTGCTGCCGCTGTCGTGTTGCTGCTGCTAATCTGCATGAAGTTCAGTTTCTCTCATAGTCGATCCATCTCTGTGAGCAACCAGCCAACATTTCCTGAGCTTGCTGACTTCAAACACTTCATAAACCTGATGAGGCAGAGATTCAGCTTTTGGAGAGAAGAAAAGAAGGAACAAAATAAGCGTGACCGTGTTCTTAAACAACCTTTTTATCTGTTCAGCCCAGGAAAATGTGAACTGCTGCTTGTGTTTGCTGGAGCTGAGTGGCAGTGGCTGCCTGTGGAGAGCAACCAGCTGAACTGGTTAACTTTTTGGCAAAAAGAGTGAGACACTGAAGATTGGGGAAAGCAAGTGGGGGTCCTTGTGTGCTTACGGAGACGTGGTGCACATATGCCCTTACCGGGCATTTTCCTTTCCAGCGTTTGCTCACTCAGCAACAAAATGGATGAACTGGGGCTGCTGATGAGAAGAAACAGGGACTTCTCTTCCTCTTGTTTGTGTAGATTCTCACTCACCCAGGTCATAGTTATCCAAAATAGATCTCTCTGTGTCAACTGGACTGTCAGGTTTCCTTGAAGACGTTTCGCCCTCTCTCCAGAGAGCTTCTTCAGTTCTAAGTTTGCTGGGGGCAGAGCTTGAAAATATAGCCCTGTGGACCATCGGCATGTTAATGACCCAGGTGGTCACCTGAGAGTCCTTGGCAGGGTGGTTCACAGGGTGTGAAAGTACTGTTGGATGTGTACTATTGGATGGACTAGAACAAAAAGCACCCCCATGTGCAAGATTTGCAGCAGCATTGGCAAAAGTAATACAAAAAACAGCTCACTTGGTCATGCATCATCCCTTAATAGTCACAACATCACATAGTGTAGTAGCATCTGTGGCATCAGCAGCTTTCACCATGACATCAGGAAAGCAAAATAAAATTATGGAAGTTTTAACTCAGCCACACATAACATATACACATGAAGGGATAAACATGGCAGATCATATTTGTGAAGGTGTACCACATTGCTGTGAGGAAAGAACAGAAGAGGACAATAGGTTAAGAGCAGGATTAGAAAAAAATAGAAATTAGGGATGCAGAGGATCGATTTGTGGATGGTTGCTGTTTTAGGGCAAGAGATGGAGGACTAAATGCAGCTTACGCGGTGGTGAGACCAAATCCGGATGGAATGGGTTGGCAAACTGTAGAATCTGGGCCAGTGATGCCCCCGTCAGCTCAAAGGGTGGAGCTGATGGGTTTGTTGTGTGCATTAAGGTATGGAGCAGGAAAAGATGTAAATATTTTCACAGATTCAGCATATGCTTATCTGGTTGTACATAGAGATTTGGGAGCCTGGCAGAGAACAGCCTTCCAAACTGCAGATGGTAACCCAGGTAGAAGAAATAATTCAGGATCTAAGACCAAAGACAATTAAGGAATGGGTTGGAGCTTAATTAGGAGAGAGCAAAGAGGAACAAGATTGGTGGGTAAGAAAAGGAGCTACATTTGTAGAAAAAGAAATAGAACCAGGAAAGATGGTGGGCATGTGGATAGGCCCGCAAGGTGAAATGTTGGTAACAAAAGAAGTTGTGCTCTGGTTGGTTCATGAGGCTCATGGTCCAGCACACAATGGCATAAATCATATGAGAAAGCTGTTGAAAAATTATTGGAACCCTGATTTAAAAAATAATATTGAGCATAAGGTCAAATCCTGTCAAGTGTGTCAACAATACAATGTGCGACCAGTACAGAAACCAGAACCAGGAGAGTTTAGAGTCCCAGAAGGTCCGAGACAAAGTATTGTTATTGATTTCACTGATATGGGCGTCAGGGCCCTGGGGAAAAGGTATTTGTTGGTTATGGTGGATGAATATTCGGGATGGGTGGAGGCCTATCCCACAGGAAAAGAGGATGCAAAAACTGTGATAAAATGTTTAATTGATCGTTACATCCCACAACATGGTTTCCCTAAAACAATTCGGTCAGACAATGGGACTCATTTTAAAAATAAGGACCTGGAATGGGTAGAAAAAACAATGGGTCTTAAACATCGGTTTGGAACTGTGTATCACCCCCAGTCACAGCGAAAGGTAGAAAGAGCAAATGGGGTGATAAAAAATAAATTGGCTAAGATTATGGCAGGAACTAAATTAAACTGGGTTGAAGTGGGTGCCTATAGCATCAATGTCCATAAGGTCCACAGTGAACAGGAGCACCGGGTTCACTCCGTTTGAGTTGCACCACGGGCAGGAGTTGTCGCCCGTTTATCATGATTCAGCAAGCTGTCAGTTGTTCTGACAGTGACTTCATAAGAAGGTTATACTTAAGCTAAGCACACTAGCACACGCTTATGCAGTTATGATGAATACAGTTGATATAAGTACATGGGGAGCCATAAGCTATTCATATGATGAGTGTTTTAGCTCATTTATCCCTGTTGAGCCGCGTGTTTGTTTAGATCGAGAAGAGAGATGCAAAAGGAAAATCAACAGAAGTTCATCCAACAGAATAACACCTGACAGAGCTCTGGGTCAGAGACCAGTCATTGGTGAAATCAGGTCCTGTTACCTCACATGGTCAGTGAGGAGGGCCCCTGGATGACAGGATTTTCATTCTTTATACTGTGTGGTGGTTACCAGCAACTCATATCACTTGTTATGGTCCACTCCATTCAGCACTGTTCCATACAAAATCACAAGTCGTGCTATTATCAACTTTTGACTCCTTATTATGCTTTTGTTCCCATATTTTGACTTTTTACTGCATATATCATCTTGCCCTGCACTTTTCAGTCTGTAATTTCATTATAAACACAGTTATAAAACATAGAAAATGTTCCATTTCTTAACATGAGTCATATGCTGAATCATAAAAGTAAGCTAGAATGGACATGATACACTACGCTAACCATATGATAGATGTACATATTTTAAAGCATAAGGCTGAAATAAAACATCAGATTAATCAGCCGTTTTAAAGAAAATCCACTTTTTATATGTAATTACGGGACGTTTTGGGGGCATAGTCGCCGCCATCTTTATTTGCGTCACTGCTACATCACTGTATAGGTTTCGGTCTCATAGAAGAAAACGTAGGTTACGAACGAGGAAATGTCGCAGGACGAGGCAGAAGGTGAACGTTTTTGGACGTTAAATCCAGCGGCTGATGCCTTTGAACAACTGACAAGGCGGAGGGTTGAGAGAGCAATTTCTGCGGAGGATCGTGGAGGTGCAGCGGCTCTGGACGGAGACGAGACAGCACCGAGAACTACTCAGCTGATGGCTCACATCCTCATCCAGGTGAACCAATAATTAATTCATTAATAACCTGGTAACTAGTTAAACTAACTGTCGCGGGTGTGTCTCGTGCTGAAGGGCAGCTCAGGCAGCTCAGTGTGTGAATGCGCGTGGGTGAGAGTGCGCGTGGCCGGGGCACGCACCACAGTGTAGAGTGTGCAGGAGCAGGAAGAAAGGTGTGTGTGAGACGGTAGAGAAGGAGTGGGACTAACCAGGGCAGGTAGGAGGAACGGCAGCTTGCTGACAGTGAGCGAGTCAGAGCCCATCTGTTCAGCAAAACGTGCTCGTTACTGTGTGTGTGTGCCACCGCTTCAACAAGTGTGGGGTCGAGTCTTGGAAATGAACCCCGAAGACAGTTACTTCTGTCCTGGAGAAGACGGGTCTCCCCTGTGTCTCCCGACCACGGCCAGCAACTGAAGCAGGAACGGTTAACATGTTTGTTGGTTTTGTAATAAAAACATGCAGTTTTTTTCGTCATTTACAGAAGCGTATTGCTGCCACTCTATGTAAATAAAAACTGATCAGTAACACATTTTTCAGTGTTATGTTTATTGTTAGAACAATACATTTTCACATTATAACGTGATAATATTCATTATAAGAATGTGAAACGTTTCAAATTATAACGTGAAAGCTTGTTATATTGTAAAAATGTGATAATTATATTGTCAAAACATAATAATTATCCATCCATCTATTTTCTTAACCTTATCCGGGGTGGGGTCGCGGGGGCAGCAGCCTAAGCAGGAAGCCCAGACTTCCCTCTCCCCAGCTACTTCATCCAGCTCTTCCGGGGGGATCCCGAGGTGTTCCCAAACCAGCTGAGAGACATAGTCCCTCCAGCGTGTCCTGGGTCTACCCCGGAGGGACGTGCCCTGAACACCTCCCCAGGGAGGCATCCTGACTAGCTGCCCGAGACACCTCATCTGGCTCTTCTCAATGCGGAGGAGCAGTGGCTCTACTCCGAGCTCCTCTTGGATGGCACAGCTTCTCACCCTGTCTCTAAGGTAGAGCCCAGCCACCCTACGAAGGAAGCTCATTTCAGCCGCTTTCACCCGCGATCTCGTTCTTTTGGTCACTACCCAAAGCTCATGACCATAGGTGAGGGTAGGAGCGAAGACCGACTGGTAAATCTCTTCACCACAACGGACCCGTGCAGAGTCCGCATTACTGCAGACGCCGCAGCTGCAGCAATGCAGCCGAGAGCTGGAGCTGGAGGTCACGGACCGAGGAAGCCAACAGGACCACATCATCTGCAAAGAGCAGAGACCCGATCCTGAGACACCAAACTGGACCCCCTCAACACCACGGCTGTGCATAGAAACTCTGTTCATAAAGGTTATGAACAGAATCAGTGACAAAGGGCAGCAAAACAGATATATTTTATTCAATGATATTTGTTTACGTTTTAATTAATGGATCAAAGATGGCGCCGCGTGTTGGATCAAAGATGGCGCCTCATGTGTGGCAGCAAGTCTCAGCAGCTCTGTCCTTTTGTGCTCTTTTCGTATCGTTTTTTAATGTTTTTTTCCTCCCTATTTGTGTTTTCGGTTTTGTAAATAAACCGTTATGGAGTCGTGTGACAAAGGTCACACACTTTATTACTTGCGCACTTTGTCTTAGTATCTTTTTTCAACTTTTTAAGCCGGCCTCGGGGGACCCTCTAGGATGCGGCCTCATTGTTTACAGTCGGGATCAGCTGTTAGCTCTTAGCCGTGCGGAGTTCCTACACACTGGAAGCCCAGAGATTCCAGCGGAGATACGAAAAAAACGACGAGGCTGCAGAGCTGGTATAAAGTGCCGGGAGAGGAAACGGAGGTACAAGCCGTACGTACCATCTGTCATTATGGGAAACGTCCGTTCTCTCTCCAACAAGCTGGACGAACTAACGGCGCTCATGCGACTGCAGCGCGTGTACCGAGAGAGCAGCCTGCTGTGTTTCACGGAAAAGTGGTTAAATCAAGACACACCGGACACCGTCGTGTCCATCAACGGATTTACGCTGGTGCGGGCGGACCGGAGCGCGGCGCAGAGTGGGAAGAGGAAAGGTGGGGGACTGGCGGTGTTTGTGAACGACAGATGGTGTAACCCGGACCACATCACCATTAAAGAACAGCACTGCAGTAGGGACGTTGAGCTGGTGGCAGTCAGCGTTCGGTCGTACTACCTTCCACGGGAATTCTCCCATGTGCTGGTAGTCACTGCTTACATCCCTCCATCGGCCGACGCCGCTGTCGCGTGTGAGCGCGTGGACGGCACCATGTCCCGGCTACAGACGCAGCACCCGAACGCCCTTATTCTCGTCTCTGGGGACTTTAACCATGCCTGCACCCCCCTCTCCGCCATCCTCTACAACTTCATCCAGTATGTGAATTTCCACACAAGGAATAATAAAACTCTGGACCTTCTATATGCTAACGTGAAGGACGCATATAAATCCGCCCCCCTCTCCCCTTTAGGACGCTCTGACCACAACCTGGTTCATGTCTCCCCTGTTTACATTCCAGTGGTGAAACAGCAGTCACCACAGGTAAAAAAAAAGTGAAGATGTGGACTGAGGAGGCAACGGAGCAACTAAAGGACTGTTTCAACACCACAGACTGGGACGTTCTCTACAGCCCACATGGGGAGGACATTGACGGCATCACACACTGCATCACAGATTACATTCATTTCTGTGTGGAAAACACTGTGCCAACCAAAAGAATACAGTGTTTTTCCAATAACAAGCCCTGGGTGACCCCTGAGCTGAAGGCCCTTCTAAACCAGAAGAAGAGGGCTTTTCTCACAGGGGACAAGGAGGAGCTGCGTAGAGTGCAGAGGGACTTAAAATACAAAATCAGGAGCTGCAAGGATAGCTACAGGAAGAAGTTGGAGCATCGCCTGGAGAAGAACAATGTTCGGGATGTATGGAGAGGACTGAAACACATCTCAGGCCACAGTGAGGCTGGAAACGGTCGTCAGGCCACTGGTGACCAAGCCTGGGCAAATGAGTTGAACATATTCTTCAATAGATTTGACTCTGCCCAGCCCCCAGTCTCCAAGACTCCCTCTTCACACCTCTCCAGTCCAGGCGTCTCCTCCCAGCTGCAGCTGTTCACACCTCAGCACCACTCAGTCCACTCTACCCCTCCTCCGAACACAACAATGGGACCCCTCCAACAACCCACGGCCCCAGACCAGCCACCACCTACCCCCCTCTGTCTCACTCTGAACCAGGTTAGGAGGGAGTTAAGGAGGACAAAGGCCAGGAAGGCAACAGGACCTGATAACATCAGCTCCAGGGTCCTCAGGGAATGTGCAGACCAGCTCTGCGAGGTGGCCCTCTTCATATTCAACCTGAGCCTCAGCCTGGAGAGAGTACCAGTACTCTGGAGGACTTTCTGCCTGGTTCCGGTTCCTAAAGTAACTCGTCCTAGGGAGCCAAACCACTTCAGACTCGTCGCCTTAACTTCCCACCTAATGAAGGCCATGGAGAGGATCGTCCTCAGTCACCTCAGCACCCAGGTGAGCTCAGCACTAGACCCGCTGCAATTTGCATATCGACCAGGCATCGGGGTGGATGATGCCATCATCTACCTGCAGCATCGGGCCTTGTCTCACCTGGAGTCTCCTGGAAGCACTGTGAGAGTCATGTTTTTTGATTTCTCAAGTGCTTTTAACACCATCCAGCCATCACTGCTGAGAAGGAAGCTAGAGGTTGCAGGCGTGGACCAACATCTGGCTGCTTGGATCATCAACTACCTTACAGACAGGCCACAGTTTGTGAGGCTGCGTGACTGTTTGTCTGACGTGGTAGTTTGCAGCATGGGAGCTCCTCAGGGGACGGTGCTCTCCCCTTTTCTGTTCACGCTGTACACATCGGATTTTAAATACAACTCCCAACACTGTCATCTGCAGAAGTTCTCAGATGACAGTGCCATTGTTGGATGTGTATCGGAGCGAGATGAGCAGGAGTACAGGGGGGTCATCTCTGACTTTGTGAGCTGGTGCGAGAACAACCACCTGATCCTAAACACTGGCAAAACAAAGGAACTAGTTCTGGACTTCAGGAAGTCACCTTCACCACACACACCGGTGAACATTCAGGGTTCAGATATTGAGATTGTGGACTCATTCAAATACCTGGGTGTTCACATAAACAATAAACTGGACTGGTCTGACAACACAGACGCTCTGTATAAGAAGGGCCAGAGCCGACTTCACCTGTTGAGGAGACTGAGGTCTTTTGGTGAGTGTAAACAGCTACTAAGGACTTTCTATGACACTGTGGTGGCCTCAGTAGTCCTTTATGGAGTTGTGTGCTGGGCAGGGGGCAGTACAGGCAGAGATAGGAAGAGACTAAACAAACTGGTTAGAAAAGCTGGCTCTGTCCTGGGCTGCACCCTGGAGTCCATCGAGGAGGTAGCGGACAGAAGGATGTTGTCCAAAGTAACATTCATTATGGAGAACCCCCACCACCCCCTGCACCTGTAGAGGCTCTGTCCAGCTCCTTCAGCACTAGACTGTTACACCCCCAGTGCAGGAAGGAGCGCTACCGCAGGTCATTTCTCCCCACAGTCATCAGACTGTACAACACAACACTATAGTGACACGTATTTATGTACCCACACAGGGCTTTTTTTTGTTCACTTGTTGTTGTTGTTGTTCACTATTGTTATTATTGATATTCACTGGTCTTTTTACATAATTGTTGTGCAATTTTACTTTACATTAATATTAATATATATTTTTTTATTCCACTCGTTTTTTACCTCCATACTGCTGTTCTGTTTTGTCGTACCCCCTTTGCTACTGTAGACAAAAAGAATTTCCCCACTGTGGGATGAATAAAGTCTATCTTATCTTATCTTCTTTGGGTCCAGCGGGCAGAGCGGATGCCCAGCACAGGTCTGGATGTCGCTCAGCGTGGGTCCCGCCGCCTCTAGCAGCTTCTGCAGCGTGACAACCCCTGAGCGCCTCGGTGCCCCCGTCAGTCCAGGCAGGGCGTCACAGCTCACGTCCAGCCTTCCTCCATAGACCAAAGGCTCCTTCAGTAGCCAGTGCAGAGAGGTTGACTCATTGTGGGCCCATTTCAGCCACGCACAGGACCTAAAAACACCACGGTAAAAAGGGGACAAACCACCTGTTACTAGCAACTTAAAATCAGTTAAGAACAGAGCCTCATCCAGTCCCAGACCGTTAACCTGCCTAAAAACACACTTGGCCACCTCCCTCCAGACCAGATCAGAAGGTCCCGTTAAAAACCTTTGAATAAAACGAATCCTGAAGGTGGCAGCTCTGCTGGCCAGGTGAACAAGGCCCTGGCTCCCCTCATCGCGAGATAAAAACAATACAGCTTGTGGGACCCAATGGAGACCATCCCAATAAAAGTTCACCATCTCTGTCTGAATGTGGGCCAGCAGCCTGGGTGGTGGCTCCACACACGTGAGACAGTGCCAGAGCAGAGAGGCTTCCAGATTGTTTAAAACCAGCACTCTTCCTCTGTAGGACAAGTGGGAGTGAATCCATCTCCACTTGTCCAGTTTTCCTTTTATCTTCTCAGTCAAGCCTTCCCAGTTCTTTTTCATGATATTCTCACTCCCTAGGTAGATGCCCAGGTACTTCAGACCATCATCTTTCCAAGTTAGTCTGTCTGGGAGGACTGGGAGGCCTCCAGGCCACTCGCCAACTGCAAGGGCCTCAGTCTTTCCCCAGTTCACCCTTGTGGCCGACACAGCTGAAAAGCGACGGATGGTGTCGTTTAGGGCATCCACATCTTGTTGATCTCTAATAAAAACCACTAGGTCATCAGCGTAAGCAGATAAAACCACACTTTTTGTAAAACCAGGTAAAAACAATCCATGGACCTTTGAACGCAGTCTATGTAAGAGGGGTTCCAGGGAGAGTGCATAGAGCATCCCCGACAGCGCGCAGCCCTGCCGGACACCTCTATGCACCCTAAAAGGAGCACACAGGCTGCCGTTGACCTTCAGCACGCTCTCAATGTCACTGTACAACACCTGGATCCTGGCAATAAAGCCTGTGCTGAAGCTGAACCTCTCCATCACCTTCCAGAGGAAGCTGTTTTCAACACGGTCGAAAGCCTTTTCTTGGTCTAATGCGACCAAGCCGATGTTCACACCTAATGAACTGGAGAGATTCAGGACATCCCGAATGAGGCAGACGTTGTCTGCCATGGTCCTGCTGGGCACACAGTAGGTCTGGTCCCACTGGATGACTTGCTCCATAGCTTCCTTCAGCCAGAGTCTTGGAGAGAAGTTTGTAGTCGGTGCAGAGGAGAGACACCGGGCGCCAGTTCTTGATGTCCTGCAGGTTCCCTTTCTTGGGCAGGACACAGGCAGAGTCCCCGAGGCCAGGCTCTCGTTAAACACGTCCAGCAGATCAGGAGCCAGGATGTCCCAGTAGGCCTTGTAGAATTCTACAGTCAGTCCATTGATGCCTGGAGCTTTCCGGCTCTGCATGGTCTGGAGGGCAGCATGCAGCTCCTGCAGGGTCAGTGGACGCTCGAGGCTGGAGTTGGTGTCCTCAGACCGTCACCGAACTCCTGCAATTGTCCGTTGGTCTCTTCGTACTCACTCCGGAACAACGCTGAGTAGAATTCCACGGCCCTGGCTCTGATCTGGTCTGGCTCCGTCAGCTCCTGCCCGGTGTCTGACAGCAGGGAGTGGATGGACTTCCTCTGCCCGCTCTTCTTCTCCAGGCTGAAAAAGAAGCTAGAGGGAGCATCCATGTCATTGATGTTCTGAAACCGGGACCGGACCAGGGCTCCTTGCACCTTTGTGTCTAGCAGGTCGGCTAAAGCCTTCTTTTTAGTTCTGAGGCCTTCAATGCTCCCTCGATCTCCAGTGGACTTACTTAGGCTTTCAAATTCCACTATGTCATTCTCCAGATCCTTGATGGATCTGGTGATGTGACCAGTGACATTGAGAGCGTGCTGCTGACACAACATCTTAATCAGGGTCTTCCCATGGTCCCACCACTGCCTCAGACAAGTAAAATCATTCTTACTTTGTCTAAAAACACACCATAAAAACCTCAAAGCCTCTTTAAAACTGTGGTCAGACACTAAACTCGAGTTAAAATGCCAGTATGCGCTCTTGGGCGAGATGTTCCTGATAAAAGCGCTGCACACAACCAAGGAGTGATCTGAGAACCCGACTGGTAAAATTCGACACAATTTAAAGATGCTAAAATGGTGCTTAAAACAATAAAACCGGTCAAGGCGGGCTAAAGTTACCGTGTCATCTCTGTAGTGCAGGGGTGTCAAACTCATTTTAGCTCAGGGGCCACATAGAGGAAAATCTATTCCCAAGCGGGCCGGACCGGCAAAATCATGGTATATAACTTAAAAAAACAACTTCAGATTGTTTTCTTTGTTTTAATACTGTTATGGAACATGTGGTGAGGACCCAAGCGCAGACGCAAGGCAGGTTCAGGAACAAAAAATACTCCTTTATTGGGTGTACGCAAGAGGACCGGGAAAATAAACTGAAGCTCTGCAGCCAAAACAGGAACACAAAAAACCCACAGTGGCAAACGGCGCACTGACAGGCACACACAGAGTCCAATAGGATCAATGAGGCAAAAAATACAAAAAGGCAAACAGTGTCAAAAAGACAAACCATCCAACAGTCTGACAGACAGACAGACAGACAGGCAGGCAGGCAGTGTCAAGCAGGGTCCATGAGGGAATCAAGCAGGCAGGCAGACAGGCAGGCAAAAAGCACGTAAGGAAATAAGGCAGTCAGGCAAAAAGGCAAAACCGCAAAAAGGCAAATGATCCAGCCACAGGGCCAGCTGGCAGCCTCCCCTATATCTGTCACTGATTGCCCTGATCAGTTCCAGGTGTGCGGTCCCTGCTGGATCCTGGTAAAGAGCCACAGGTGCGTGGTCCCCGCTGGATCCTGGGGACCCGTGCCCTCTGCAGGGGAATGCGGGGCAGCTCCTGTAATTCTTAAAGGGCCGGCAGGCCGGACCCTAACAAATACTGTCTAAAATAGTGCAAACATAACATCACTATTAATCATAAAACACTTATTATTATTTAGTTATTTGGAAATTCTAAGGGCAAAGAACACACAATGTCTCAGTGATTTTACAGACCCAGAACAGTATCACAGAACTATATCAGGGTGTCATTTCTCAGGCAGACATGTAAATAAAAATAATAAATTCCTGTTGCCCAAACAAGTGCAAGAACCACAGGGTCACAAATCATGAATAGGTTAAATTTACAAATAAATTCAAAACAATAGCACTTTAACATATAAGCATAAAGCTGTAGCATGAAGTCAGTGTATCCAAAATAGTGCAAACATAACATCACTATTAATTATAAATCATTTCAAGTTATTTGAAAATTCTGAGGACAAAGAACAAACACACAATGCCTCAGTGATTCACAAAACTGTTTCGCATATCATATAACGAAATAAAGGTGTCTCATGCAGCACTTTAAGTGGGGTTGTAATGTTTATTTGACTCCTGATACCTGGCATCTTTTAGCTTTCACCAGCGCATCAATATCAGGCGTCACATTCTGAGTGACAGCCAGCTTCAGGATGTGATTCAAGTGGCTGTGCGTGAGCCTTGTTTTATTAATGCTCATTACAGAGAAAACCTGTTCACAAAGATATGTGGTTCCAAACATGGACAACAGCTTTGCAATGAGGGATGTCAAGTTGGGGTAACCTGGCAAGAGGTTCTGATAAAATGTGTCCAAGCTAGATGCGGCAAATTTGCCCTTCAAATCCGAATCACACTGCAAGTCAATTATTCCAAGTTGGATGTTGACGGGCAGATCAGAGGGATTCACGGTGAATGGCACTGTATGGTTTTGAAGCCACCACGATTTCGTTAGCAATGAAGTAACTAGCTTTGACCGCAGCGTCACTGATGTCTCGGCTGTGAGTAAAAATAGACTGCTGTTTCTTCCGATCCGACAATAGTTCATCCACCTTCTCTTTTCTCCGCTGTCCTTGGAAGTTATCATATTTGTCGGCATGAAAACTCACATAGTGGCGACGAAGGTTATATTCTTTCAGCACTGCAACATGTTGTGAACACAACAAACATACTGCTTTCCCATTCACTGTTGTATCCACACATTGGTTTACAATGTGTTTTAACCACTGAAGAATTTTTTGATATTCAGAGATATAATAATAATGAACTCTGCTGACCGTGTAGACAGCTGACAAAGCTTTTGTACTCAAACGTGATATAAAAATGCAATTAATAGTGGATTACTGCCCATTTAAAAGAAATATTGTATGCAGCTAAACAGTACTGGCGCCCTCTGCTGGCCGTGCTTATGAGTCTAAAAAGCTTACATCACCTGGCATTCCCAGGCAGTCTCCCATCCAAGTACTAACCAGGCCCGACCCTGCTTAGCTTCCGAGATCAAACGAGATCGGGCGTTCTCAGGGTGGTATGGCTGTAAGCGAGCACCAACCTACCAATATGGCTGTCAAGTTGTGTGGGTTTTTTGCGACCACAGCCGTGCCCAAACTTGAAAAACTGCTTGATCAATGTTGAAGGATGCAAGGGACAACTCGTTTCCTCTCGTCCACCAATTTAATTGAGTAATAGATGAGGAATAGGAAGGAAAAGGTTGATAACCTTGGAGATAAACAGAACATACTTTTTGCACATTCGTATCTGTTTTGCACGTATAACACTTGATAACACTCTATAACACTTGATTACTTAACCAATAGATAATAGCGAATGTTGAACAGTGAATGACATGGGATGTTGAACAATAGATAATAGCAAATACTGAACAGTAGATAGCAAATGTTGAACAGTAAATGTGACCATCAGTTTATACAGCAGGGCAGAAATGAACTACTCTATCGAACATTACTACTGTTAGAACATTTTACTATGACTTCAATTCAGTGTGACTGTTTGAAAATGAAGTACTGAAGATTAATCTTAATCTTTAGTTAGCTCAATCATACACAATCATACAGTTATTCCATACCAGTTGCGTCTTCTGGTTGATCAGGGGCTGTGTCATGCCTGAAAGGTTAGTCCAATCTTATTGCATTTTTTGCACCGCAGCGAGTGAAGTTGCTTTATATTAACTTTTGATCTTTGGGCCGCAAGGAAAAGGTCCCTGAGCGCGTCTTTGCACTCCCCCACAGTGAGTGCAGCCCCCCTGGCTCTGGTCTCAGTCTTTTCGGGCGAGGGAATTTTTCCCCCACTCGGCTTGGTTGGTGGTTTGGTCTTGGACAGTGTTCTTTTCCACATTGCGGCAGCTCTCCAGACCCAGGCAATGACTCTGGTAAGCTTGGCCAGACTGCTAAATTTGCGTATGTCAAGGATTCTAGTTACTGTGAAGCCTGCTGGTCTCCGGGCGCTATCTCCTATCTGCACTCGGGTCAGTGCTGCTGTAAAGCACTTCCTCTGGAGCTTGCTTAAGGTTTTGGCACATGCGGTGACCTCTTTGGCTGTTTTCGATGGCCATTCTTCTATAGGCCATCCCAAGAACTCCGGGCCTTTTTGCCACATGGAGCCCTCTTCAAGGTCTTTCGGAGCTCCTCCCCTTGTCAGGAGGTCGGTAACGTTCAGCTCACCTGAGATCCACATCCAGTCTTCTACTGATGTGGATTTCTGGATTTCCCCCACCCTGTTCGCGAAGAACGTCTGATATCCATAGCTTTCTCTTTGGATCGCCCCCAGTACAGTTTGGCTGTCTACCAGGTGGATCCAACGTTCGACTTGCATTCTGCTGTGCTTCTCAATGTAGTTCTTGAGCCTAGCGGCGAAGACAGCACCGCAGATTTCAACTTTTACCGAGTCTCCCTTTTGGTCCAGTGGCGTGAGCTTTGCCTTCGACTCAACTAGTCGTACTTGGATGCTTTCCTTCGTCTCCCATCTAAAGTACAACACGGCACCATAGCTTTGGTCACTTCCGTCGGAGAACGTTATTCCCCAGGGTAATCCAACCCCATTGGCTGGCGTCAGGCTCCTGTGGAAGGTGCTTTGACCGAGGCATACCTACTCTTCGAACAAGTCAATAGCTTCTTCTCTTAGGCCGTCAGACAATGGGTCATCCCATGTGTACCGTACTGCTTTGCCTCCAGTTTCTTGGAATGCTTTCCTGACTAGGATGGCTCCTTTCTGTTTGGCAGGCGCCACAAGGCCTGTTGGGTCATATAAGCTGGCAATTTGGCTAAGCAGCTGCCTCCTAGTCAGTGGTTTCGGAGGTTTTTCCCTTACCTCTTCCTTCTGGAGGTTCTGGCCTAGCCTCATCTTTTTCTTGCCCGAGAAGTTGATCGAGGTCATGACGTACAGCTTGTCCAAGCCAGGTACCCCACACCAAGGGCTTTATTGTCTCCTTCTTTCAATTGGTTTTGGAGAACAAATGCCTGTTCATCTGGTGTTTCTGGTTTCTCTGAAGTCTGTCCCTGCCTCCCACTTTGGCCTGACCGGACCCAAGGCTTGAGGTAGAATCCACCCTCTTTCAGGATTTCTTCCACAGTTTTGGTGGTTCTATCTAACTGGTCCAAGTCGTTATGGGAAGTTAGGATGTCATCCACATATGAATCCTCCTCAAGGATCCTACACTCCTCTTTCAAGTGTGCAAACATGGGTAATCTTGCTGTCTCTCTCATGGCTAGCTGCCGGATGATCTCCAATGTTCACTCTAGTGATGGCATACTCCTCGATTTCATCATCTTCCCTGTCTCTCCACAGGAACCTGTGGAGATGCATCTCCAGGTCCTCAAGCCACACAGAGTTATACATCTTTTTAATATCGCCTAGTGCTGCATGAATTCCCCTTCTGAATCTCAGTAGCACAGCTCGGATGGGGTTAAGCATATCAGGCCCTTTCAGGAGGAGATCGTTCATACTGACTCCTCTGCATCTTTGACTGCTGTTCCACACCAGCCGCACGGGTGTTGTGACTGAGTGAGGGTTCGGTGCTACCAGATGGCTAACGTACCATACCGGTCCATTCCAGTTGGCTAAGATCTCTTTGGTGAGTTTCTTTGCTGCCCCTCTTTCCACCATCTCGTGGACTTGGGTTGCGTATGCCACGCGCCACTCTGGTTCTTTCTTGAGTTGTCTTTCTGTCCTCTGGAAGGTGGCCTCTACTGCGTTTCTGTTATTGGATAGGGAGGCTGGGTCCTTGATCCAGGGGTACTTCATGTCCCAGTGAGGCTTCTGGCTGTGGGCATCTGCTCTAGTATAGGTGAGCCCCTTTTTAATAACCTCTAGTTCTCTTTCTTCGCTTAGTGTCATCTCTTTGCCTCCTGGCTGACAGCTGCCGCACCGGCATCCCCCGCACTTGGGTTCGCAGGCCGCCCTAATGCTGTCCCATCTCCACCAGTCTAAGAACTCTCTTCCTGCACCGATGCTCTTGGCTTTGGTTCTGAAATCCTGCCTTTCAGTGATTTCTTGGTACTTCACTGCTGAGGTTTTCATTGACCGTGCAAAATGAGTTTCGGACATGTGGAGACCGGCTGAGTCTATCACTTCACGGAGGTCTGGGTGTGCTCCACCCACAGTCTTTCCTAAAGGGCTGTCCCAAAGGACGAGACTTCCCACCACCTTTTCTCTTTGTGGAGCTAATTCTCCCTCGTGGTGACTGATGAGAAGTTCAATATGACTGGGTCTTTGAAGGTCTTCTAGATCAGTGTCGGGGAAGAACTCTCTAAGCTGTTCTGCTTTTGACCGGCCTGTGCACCTTTGCAATTTTACCTAGGCTATAGCAAATAAGCTCGTGTGTTCCCAAGGTGCCTTTGACTCTCACACTGAACAAGTATCTCTTTGTTCTAACTTTCATCACCATGCCCCCAATCCCTCAGACAACAATCATGACCTCTTCGCCTCGCAGGCCCAGTCTTCTGGCAGCCCCATGGGTGACATAGTTGGTGTCTGAGGCTAAGTCAATGAGTGTTCCAATTTTTTGTCCTGAATTGGCAGTCACTTCCTGGAGCATGAGGATAACCGGCTTCTCACGTGGGCTTGGGTTCATCGCTTCGGCTGGGCTTTTCCCAGCGTGCAGAGATCCTGCTGCCGCCATGTTGGTGAAGGCCTCCTTGACTTCCCTTGCACCCTCTTGCTTTTTGGTAAAGGTCTCCTTGCCTTTCCGTGCCATCTCTTGCTTTCCGGCGTTGGGTTGACCCGTCTTCTTGGGCCCTCTACCTTTCGAGCCCACCTTCGTACAGAGAAGGAAGTGGTGGTCTGAGGCACCCCCCTTGCTGCATTCTCTATAGGTATATAGGTAAGTGTCATTGCAATCTTTATCCTGCATGTGACACACAAGACATTTCCTGCATGCTCCCAGCTCTTCGACGGCTCTCTGCCTCTTGCTAGGCTGCAGTTCTTTTAACTGCTTGCAAAAGAAGATCTTATCGCGGTGCTTCCCATCCCCGCAGACGATGCAACTTTCCCTACTTGCGGTCTTTGTGAGGGCATACTTCCTTTCCAGGCGGTCGGGATCTTTCTCCACTCTCTCGCCTACATGGGAGAGTTCCTCCAGCTTTTCTAGAACGCTTTCTTCTTCCTTAAGGTACTCGAGGAGGCTATCAAAGTAGTTCTCAGGTGTAACTTGGTTTGAAGGTCTTCCCACAAACCTAAGCCAGTCTTTCTTCAGGTCGTTGGGAAGCTTGCTCTCTATATTTGTGACCACCAGGTCATTCTTGATGATACCAGGGCTTCCGAGCTAAGTGAGGTCGTGCAAGGCCTTTTCTATAGCTTGGATTAGGTCAAATACTTTCCTTGACTGTTGCGGCTTTAAGGGAGGGAACTTCTCCAGGTCCCTAATTATCTCCATGGCAATTATCGACTTATTGCCATAGCTGTTCTGGAGCACCCTAAAGATGTCATCGGCGCTAGGGTACATTGATAACCTTAGGTTTCTGCATATTTCTTTATCTACACTGTCAAGGAGTTGGAACTTCTTCACTTCTGCTGAGCCGGACAGCTCCCCCTGCGCCTGCAGGCTCTCCCAATCCTTTTTCCAGCTGTAGAATTCCCTCTTGGATCCGGTGAATCTGGGTAATCTGGTTGCCTCAAGCCTTCTGTCTGGTTGTGGAACCGCTACCTGCTTGACTGCCACTGGTTGAGGTTCATCTTTTATTCCTCCTTGTGCAATCCTTTGTGCAGTGATAACCCCTGCCATTCTGGCCTCTAGCTTGTTGCCAACCGATCTCAGGGTCACCACTTTGTTTCGCAGGTCCTCTATCCGTTCGCGTGGGATCCATGCTACCCAGTCTTCCAGGCTTGCGTTAGCTTCTTGGATGAGTCGTTTTGCTTGCTCCAGGTGCAAAGAGCATGCTGGGTCCTCATGGGCCCTGTCACAGGCTTCTTCTGCTTCCAGGAACCTGGCTCCTATTTCAGCTCTGCCATATTGTTCCCAGACTGCTTCCCGGATGGCATTGGTGACTCGCCTTGCCATGGATTTCAGCTTGCTGAGCTGCTCCTGCATAGACATGTTGCTCATTTCGCTGCTCAAGAGGTTCGCTTGCCTGGTGAAGGCGGATTTAGCTGAGGTTCTCATCTGCTTGAGCTGCTGCACTGTTTCTGCCATGGTGCCGTCTTCCTAGTCAATTCCCTCTGCGTCGACAGCCTGACTTCTGGTCTTTGTCCTCACTGTCACGCTGGTTATCAACTGTCAAGTTGTGTGAGTTTTTTGCGACCACAGCCGTGCCCAAACTTGAAAAACTGCTTGATCAACGTTGAAGGATGCAAGGGACAACTCGTTTCCTCTCGTCCACCAATTTGAGTAATAAATTAGGAATAGGAAGGAAAAGGTTGATAACCTTGGGGATAAACAGAACATACATTTTGCACATTCGCATCTGATTTGCATGTATAACACTTGATAACACTCTATAACACTTGATTACTTAACCAGTAGATAATAGCAAATGTTGAACAGTAAATGATATGGGATGTTGAATAATAGATAATAGCAAATACTGAACAATAGATAATAGTAAATAATAGCAAATGCTGAACGATAATAGCAAATAATAGCAAATGTTGAACAATAGATAACAAATGTTGAACAGTAAATGCGACCATCAGTTTGTACAGCAGGTCGGAAATGAACTACTCTATCGAACATTACTACTATTAGAACATTTTACTATGACTTTAATTCAGTATGACTGTTTGACAATGAAGTACTGAAGTTTAATCTTAATCTTTAGTTAGCTCAGTCATACACAATCATACAAAGTTATTCCATACCAGTTGCGTCTTCTGGTTGATCAGGGGCTGTGGTCGTGTTTGAAAGGTTAGTCCATTCTTATTGCACTTTTGCACCGCAGCGAGTGAAGTTGTTTTATATTAACTTTTGACCTTTGATCCTTTTGATCTGCCCGATTAATTTGCATCTTTTGATCTTCAAATCCTGAATTCTGGGTTTTGACGCAACAGTAGGAATTCTCGATGGGTAGGAAGGATTGACAGAACACGGCAGGTGGAGTGGACCAGTCCTCTTGGGTTCTGGTTGTTGAAGCGCAAGGAACCCTGTTTGCACCGACTGACACCAGAAACCAATTAACTCAAGGCCACATTTGACTAAATTCTTGATCCCAGCCTGCACATTTAGCTCCCCGCAGCATGGCCGCATTAGCTGCCGCCGCCGCCACCACACACACAGCTATTTTAACAGAATAAATGTGCAAGCACAACACAATGCGCCACAGCCACTGTCCTTGCTCACATTAACATTACCTCAATCTGTTTTTATTTAGCTTGGCGTTGTGTGGTCAGCCTTGATTAGCTCCACGCTAGCTGTCGACACAGACATCACACCATTTCAAATTTGGTGTTCGGTATACTGACAATGACCTTTATTCCTATACACAGACTCTGCTGGATTGAAATAAAACTACAATAGCAGAGTTTCAAAAAAACTTAGTCTTTCAATTGGAAGGAAAATGGATGGCAAAATCGATGTGCTAACTTTGACTGGGAAAGTTGGTGGGGCTTTCCAGAGTAATTAAACACAGAGGTGTCTTGGTCTCATTGGTGTTAAATTAACTCAGAGTAAATATATTAAAGCAGTTAGCATCCAAAACATACATATATGGGAACTGTCAGATCTCAAATGCTCAGATTCCACGGAGTGTGCAGCAGGCAGGATTTTAAAGCAGCCACCAAGTTCCTGTTTGCTAGTCTGTCCACTAGAGGGTAGTCTTGCTCCTTTCTTAGCAACACCTTCAAGAGCTACCAAGAAACCTGAGCTGGTTGGGTTGCTTCTCTCCTTCCAGTCACTCAGTTATTCCACATCAGCCACACAAGTTACTTGTGTGGCTGATGTGGAGGCCAAACTGAAACCTTAGAGAAACCTCAGCCTAAGACACAGGGACAGTTCTTCACACATCACACTTGGATCTGTAACTGGTACAACAACTACATCTTCAAAACACAACAGGGAACTTGCATTCAGGAAGGAAGAAACAGGAAGTAAACAGTATAATTAAGTGACAGATTGCTGCGAGTCCAATAGGACATGGGTGCTGCCATGAAGTACAAGAAGCAGTGTTAGTGTTAACCCTAAGTGCTATATGTTCATAATATGTTGGAGAAATTAAATTAACTTCTACCATCTTAATCCTAGCCCCAGATCAATCCCTATAATATAATGCTATAATATCCATCCATCCATCCATTTTCTGTTTCTGCTTTATCCATACTTTGGTTCTCAGGGGTCTGCTGGAGCCTACTCAATATATAATCAAACGAAAGGTGCATTTCTGCACTTAGCTCAACTCTTTTACTCTTATGTACACTTACACCCAAGTTTATATTGCATTGATTAATTATAATTTTGTATTTTTTTTTGTAGGGGAGAGGGGAAAAATCTGAGCACGCACTGCCTCTTGCAGTTCATACAAAATTAGGGAAAAAAAACAAACTCCAATAACAATAGTCTTGACTTTCTTTGGCTAAGTCAAGGTTAGCATGGACCATTGAGTAAAGTAGAGAAACAGCCTTCACGGGACATGACAGACTAATTCTTTGATGCACCACATTTGTAAATAGTACAAATTACATGTTAGAGATCTTACAAACCATGTCATTATGCTCAGATTTTACAGTATAAAACAAATTGTCTATAGTAGCTTTCCTATATTAGTATGTGTGGCACATGCTTATTTCCCTGGTTTGTACGAGTGCCTTTATTTAAGTGTAGGTGTAACTGAAAAACAACAATGTTCAAACCTCTTCTGCTGTTCTTTCCTGCAGTGATGTGAGTCCATAAATTCATTGTGACTACAACTAACACACTCCATGGCACAGTCAAAAACCGTATGGCTACAAATTGTGCACACCTGTGCTAATGAACCCAGCACACCTGTGTTGATGAACCCACCTGACTAGACACATCACAAGGTTACCTACCGCCACCTTCTGACAGAAAAAATGCCTGACATTAACAAAAACAGAAAATGAGCAATGTGGCTCCTACATTGTCAGTGAAATAATCAGCTCTGCAGAACAGGTCGGACTTTGTGTGAGGAAGAAGAAAACGCTGTGGATGCAAATTTGCTGGGCTCGTTTATTGGGACTGTGCATTTTCTAATTTGGTGGATCTGCTGTGGTCACTGTGTGATGATGTAACCAGCCTACTAGGAGATGCTTCACAATTTTGAGGAAGCCGCAAAAAAACCTCATCCCCACCGTGTCTCATTAGTACAAAGTACTGTAAGAGAAAGCTGGGTTGACGACTCAGCTGAGCACGGCTGCTGCAAACTGTTATCAGGCTGCAAACGTTCTGTACATCTGTGTACATCTTCATGATTGACCGGCTAGTGTCAGAACTGGAGACAGGTGCAGAGAATCAATGTCTTTTGTTTGTCACACCCTGACTCTTACAGCCATGACAACAACCAGTGCACCATGGTACAAGAACAACAAGTTTATTTTGCCATACATGAGGAAGAAAACAAAAGGATAAACAGAGGAGCACAGCAGGGGAAGAAGGACAAATAGTTAGTGGCCAAGCTTTTATTATCTGGGGGGAACTGGTCCCAGGTATCGCCAGTAATACTGATTAGGCAGCCAAGTTAACCACAGGCCCCGCCGCCGTCCTTTGGGCAGCAGGGGTCACCCCAGGTTGTCAATATCTTATCCATACACTCAAGGATCAAAGAAATTTTGACATTTCATCTTTGAATGATTAAAGGAGCTTTGAATCAAAGGAGCATATGATGATGTAACTTAAATATTTAAAGTGTGCTCTAGGTTAAGATATTGAACTTGATTCTACGTACCTCTGTATGAACGGGGGAGAACAGAAAAGTACCAAGAATATCAGTGATATGACCCAGATAATTATAACAAGTATACAGTGTAGTTTCAACTCATCTCTTTAAATTAATTTATCCTCGTTTTATTTCGTGCCTCAATTGGCACGTGACTAATTTTATTTTTATTTTTTTTAATGAGCTGTTTGTGGCCTTGTCCACTAGAGGAAACAATTGCTCCTTTCTTAGGAAAGCCTTCAAGAGCTAGCAAGAAACCTGAGCTGTTTGGGCCACTTCTCTCCTTTCACTCACACTCAATTATTCATCAGCTACACAATTAATGAGAACAGTGAGAAAAAAATTGTACAAGAATTCAAGGCTCTCAGGTTCTACAAAATCACAAACTCACTGCCGCTAACGGGGGATCAAAGAAAGTTTGACATTTCATCTTTCAATAATGAAAGGAGATTTGATTCAAAGGAGCATGCGATGTTACAACTGTTAAATATTAAGAATGTGCTCTAGGTAAGATATTGAACTTGACTCTATGATGAACCTCTTGATGAACTGAAGAACAGAAAAGTACCAGGAATATCAGATATGACCCAGATGATTATAACAAGTATACAGTGTAGTTTCAACTCATCTCTTTAGATTACTTTAATTTTTTTTCCTCGTTTTAGCACGTGCCTCAGTTTGCACGTAACTAAACTACAGCAACACTAAAACAGGAAGCTCAACAGTGAGGATGTTTGCAAAAGAAAAGGAAGCAACAGAAGCCAAAGTTGTTAACAATTATTCGGAAATGATGGGTGAAACTGCTTCCAACACCATTCGTAGAACTAATGCTGAAATCTGTAAACCACAAACTGTCTACAAAATCCACGGGGCAGTGGATGACTTCCTGAGGAGCCTCCTGGGGAAATTTTGCCTGTATCGAACACTGAGGAGCTTTGAATCAGAATGGTATGGCTCAGCTCAGAAACAAATGGTACAAGGTCTACAGATAGCAGAACTCCCTGATGCTCTCAAACACCATCAGCTACTACAGCGTGAGCTCCAAAGGGCCTGCAACCAGACAGACAGGCTTAGTGAGGAGGTGCTGAATGTTGCAGAGTGTTTCATGATGGTACAGAGGGAAAAGGACTTTCATCAGCTGCAGTACAGACAAGATTTTAACCACAAATACATGTTGATTGAGGACATCAGTTTGCTTAAAAAACATATAGCACCCTATGAACTGGCACTGCAGCAGATAGAAAACAATCATCAAGCAGCTCTGAAGCAGAAAATGCTCATGAGTATGGAAAAGGACCAAATTCAGACCAGTAAAGGAGTGAGATTGAACCAGAAAAAGCCTCCAGTAAAGGAATTGAGACACAGTAATACTAAGAATTAGTATTTATTTGCATTCTCAGTATTAAGAAGACACAGGCACGAGTGTTTGTTTTTATGCTAGGAGCTACCCGTTTCGCCGAAGAGATCTTATTTGATAATACCAGAATTGAAAATGTGGACCACTTCCCTTTCCTTGAGAGCCTGCTGTCCTTTAAGGTAAACAAGGAAATGCACCATCAACCTCAGCTCTGTCAGTGGGTCTTTCTAAAGACTGAGCAAAGGGGTCCTTGAAAACCATGACCTCCAAACCAGGACAAAGATTCACAAAGATTCTCAGTCATTTCAGAGAGCTCCTAACTTATCCTCAAAAATTCCTAGCAAGGATTCTTAGTTTTAGACTGATTCAGGAAGATTCTGAGAGCAACTGAGCCAGGAGGAGACAGAAGCTTTTATCTCAGTGAGGAATTGTGGTTGACCACTTTGCCTGCTATTTACAATCTTCTAGAAGCTGTGATTGGTTGTAACAAAAAAAACAAAAACAAAAAAGCCAGGGCAGACCTGCAGCACACAGTTGTAGGAGCCCAGGCTACGGCTGCTGACGTCGCTTACTTGGATATTAATAATTATGGGCTCAATTTACTGTTTAGTGGTGGATCACCAGCTAAACAGCTGAGTCAGGCTGTTCTCCAACTGTGTTCTCCAGGTGTGTGTTGAGCCCAGCCTTTTTCCCACAACATTCAAAATCCTGTAGTCCACATTCAAAACAATTTGTGTTGATGCTATTACAGCACTTTCTGTTGATAGAAACGTCCCCGCCTTGTGATGGTGCAAATTATACCGATGTGTCCCTGATGCAACCACCAACATTATCCCTGTACCATCAGTAACATCAGTAACAGTCAAATTTCCCCACTTTTGGATCAATAAAAATCTTATTGGGCTGGTAGCGTTTTATTAATTCACTCTCATTCAAGATACGGAGAATATATATAAAAAATGTCAAGACAAATTTCACTTTGGAATTAAGCAACTTATGTGAGAGTTTGAGTAAAATATATACAAATGGAACAGGAAAGCCATAGAATTAAAAAGAAATAAGCTTATAAAGTAGAAAATAATATAAGTACTAAATACAATGTAGTTAAAATATACAAAGAATGTCTGTTGTTACACTCATTCCACCATCTTGATTATGACACTGTTGGGCTTCTAATGTCTTCACTACTTAACAGTTTTTAACATTAGGGCCTCTCAAGAACTAAGATGCTTTGTAAATAACTAGTATCTTACCAAGGGTAAATTCTAAGAAAACCTTAAATCTAAGGAATTCTAAGATTTTTCTTAAAACGATGTTACTAAGAGCAACTTTTAGTGTTTCTAGTGCTTTTAGTGATTCTTTGTGAATACGGGCACCAGTCTACAAGGCAGTCGTGCTGCCCACCCCCCTGTATGGATCAGAATGCTGGACCACAAATCAGCAGGCTCCGTGTGACAATAGAGTCTGAGTTGGGGTACAGCTCTGCATTATGGGAAATATACTTTCTGAGCAAACCATCAGTTCAGTTCAGTTTTATTTGTATAGCGTATATAAAAATTATATACAATTTTGATTCTTTTTTTTATATATTTGTATGCCTTTTACAATAAAGTTGTCTCTAGGTGCTTTACAGAGGCAGAAACCCAGAGCCTGAACCCCCAGGTGAGCACAGTGGCAAGGAAAAACTCCCTTTTAACAGGAAGAAACCTTGAGCAGGACCAGGCTTACATCCTGATGAAAGTCAGCTGGGTAAAGGAGAAGAAGAGAGAGACAGGACAGAGAATAAAAGAGAGAAACATACAATCAGAAATACAAACTAAATACAATAATAGAAATACAAACATCAGACATAATATACATAATACATATATACATAATACAGCATATGGAGGTTTTAATAAAAACAGCATAGACAGGTGCTGACAGGGGACCCTGGGTTTGACAGAAGCCGAGATCCGTGCAGCATGAAGGTCTGGAGATGGAAGACCTGCAGAAAGAAAAGAGGCAGAAAGACACAAAACAGCGAGGGTGTACTTTTGAATTGGCTCTCATTTATCAAACTAGAAACGAGCGCAGATCTCACGTATTTGCCCACGTCTGGTCTTACAGGTTAGCGTAAAGGAGAGGGAGGAGTGAAGAGGGTACTCGCGGGCTATTCTCCTTTTCCACTTAGCACATTACGCTAACAAAAGCTTTTGGTTGGCATTTTATATAGAAATCAGGACCATTCATGGGCAAATAGTAATCTAAAGTTGACGTGCACACATCGGTTTGATCCAGTTCAGGGAAATCACGGACCATAATCCTTATCCTTGGCGTAAAAAAGATCACCTACCCAATCCTAATTTCTCTTCTGGACTCTTAGCTCATTTATTCGTGACCTATGAAGCTCCTCCCAGAGTCCTGGAATGACACTGTGTACACGACCATTTCCACGTAAGGGTTGATCATTAAGCACAGGCAGACATATTCAGTACAGAATAAAAAGTAAAATACATCCATACATCCATCCATCCATCCATCTTCTGCCGCTTATCCGGGGTCGGGTCGCAGGGGCAGCAGCCTAAGCAGGGAAGCCCAGACTTCCCTCTCCCCAGCCACTTCGTCCAGCTCTTCAGGGGGATCCCGAGGTGTTCATCTTGATTTTCTGTCTGTGATTTTTGCTCCAAAGGTAAATAAAACAGTGTCAGCAGATGAAACAAAGCAACTGTATATCAGATGAATATTAATATTTGGATCCAGCCAGGCAGCGTGACTCAAGTTTAAAGAAAATACTCTGCTCCATCAAAATAACTGACTCTAGTTAGTTTTGTATCTTTTATTCCTTCAGCCTGTTTCATTATTAGAGGTGTTAAAGAATATTCACACAAGAAAAAATATAATAGAACTCTTCCCCTCTCCCCTCCCTTTTTTAATGGACATTACAACAAAATAATCAATGGCTAAAAAAGGGTTTAACTCACATATTCTGTTGAGTTTTTGTTATTGCCACTGAAGAATGGAACAGCATGAGTGAAATAAAGAGAACAAAATAAATTAAGTCATACAATATAGTGAAATGATCGGAGATGACATGCTGTCTTTAATGAAAACCTGAAATTAATCAGCTGATTCAAGTCAAATACTGTGGTACAAAGATCACTAATTATTAATAAAAACATCACTAATATCATTTTCATCTAGACAAATACAAAGTTTCTGATGGGTTTTGCAAAGACCAAAACAATAAATTACCTGAGATTCTCTAGAAGGTGTCGAAGAAATCACTCAGTCCAAGTTTGAGGTTGGCTGTGGTGGTGTGAGTTTAATCTTAAGTATGCCGGCACACTGGTGAACTGACAGACACAGAGCTGGTCTGAGTCGGTGAGCTGACCCAGAGCAGTGGAAAAAGGGTACATTTATACAAGGGAAACAAAAGGCAGTGGTCACATATGTAAATACAGCAGTGTAATACACAAGAACCAGGAGGATAGGGGAGACAATTGGTGCTAAGGAGGGGGTCAGTGCCATTTGGACACTGACCCCAGGATCAAAGGGGACACAGATGGAGGATCCTTGGTTAAGATATTAATCAAGGTCAGGAATACGGGAGGAAGGGGGAAAACAAGACAGCAGGGGTGGGAAGGAAAAACAGTGCCATTTGGGCACAGGCTTCAAGATTAAAGGGGTCTCTGATTGATGATAATCAGTGACAGGAGCCAAAGGAGGAAAGGGAGACTACAAGACCACAAGAAGTGAGAAGTCCTGGTTGAGACTGTGGTCTGAGACGTTCCTAATATACAAAAGGCAGCTAACAGGAAAGGCATTCCAATATACAGAGACAGTCTAAATACAAGAAATAGGTATAGGTATTTCAAATACAATAGGTTATTCTTTGTTTTCTTCCTCAAATGTCATCACAAAAAGTGGCTCCCAGTACTTGACTGAACATACTGACATTACAAACATTACAATTCATAAAGTGACTTCATTGAAAAACAGTAATGTTCATTCTTTGCATCAAATGTAACACTTTACAGTTACAAGTTTCTCAAAAATTACCTTGTACTGTACATAATTTTGGAAAATATAGGAGGAAAAAAAACCTCAGACTTAACAGTCAAATACTTTGAGGACCATGTACACCTTAACCCCAGGCTCCTAAAAAAACACTGTAGACTGTTAGACTGTACCAAAACCCTAATTTATAAAAGGTCTGTTATATCTGACCATTAAGTGACCATCCACCAGGTTTGGAAATAGTCCTTAGTTTTCACGGGAAATATGAACTTTGGTGGGAGTACACCTAAACGGCGCTTGGAGACAGACACACACCCATAACTACCTCCACAAGGAACTGCCACCTTGGAAAACATGCAATTCCAAACGTCAAATAAGATAAGATAAGATAAGATAAGATAAGATAAGATAAGATAAGATAAGATAAGATAGACTTTATTCATCCCACAGTGGGGAAATTCTTTTGTCTACAGCAGCAAAGGGGGGTACGACAGAAACAGAACAGCAGTATGAAAGTAAGAAAACAAGTTGAATAAAAAAAATATATATTAATATTAATGTAAGAAAATATTGCACAAGTAAAATAAAATTGCACAACAATTATATACAAAGACCAGTGAATACCAGTGAATAGTGAACAACAACAACAACAACAAGTGAACAAAGAAAGCCCTGTGTGGGTGCATAAATACGTGTCACTATAGTGTTGTGTTGTACAGTCTGATGGCTGTGGGGAGAAATGACCTGCGGTAGCGCTCCTTCCTGCACTGGGGGTGTAACAGTCTAGTGCTGAAGGAGCTGGACAGGGCCTCTACCGTGTGGTGCAGGGGGTGGTGGGGGTTCTCCATGATGAATGTTAGTTTGGACAACATCCTTCTGTCCGCCACCTCCTCGATGGACTTCAGGGTGCAGCCCAGGACAGAGCCAGCTTTTCTAACCAGTTTGTTTAGTCTCTTCCTATCTCTGCCTGTACTGCCCCCCGCCCAGCACACAACTCCATAAAGGACTACTGAGGCCACCACAGTGTCATAGACAGTCCTTAGTAGTTGTTTGCACACACCAAAGGACCTCAGTCTCCTCAACAGGTGAAGTCGGCTCTGGCCCTTCTTATACAGAGCGTCTGTGTTGTCAGACCAGTCCAGTTTATTGTTTATGTGAACACCCAGGTATTTGAATGAGTCCACAATGTCAATGTCTGAACCCTGAATGTTCACCGGTGTGTGTGGTGAAGGTGACTTCCTGAAGTCCAGAACTAGTTCCTTTGTTTTGCCAGTGTTTAGGATCAGGTGGTTGTTCTCGCACCAGCTCACAAAGTCAGAGATGACCCCCCTGTACTCCTGCTCATCTCGCCCTGATACACATCCAAGTTTCAGCTGCAAGAAATTAGTAGAGCCACCTTGAGCCACCTCATCTGGCTCTCAGGTACCTAGTAAGGATGCCTCCCGGACGCCTCCCTGGTGAGGTGTTCAGGGCACGTCCCACCGGTAGGAGGCCCCTGGGAAGACCCAGGACGCGCTGGAGGGACTATGTCTCTCGGCTGGCCTGGGAACGCCTCGGGATCCCCCCGGAAGAGCTGGACGAAGTGGCTGGGGAGAGGGAAGTCTGGGCTTTCCTGCTTAGGCTGCTGCCCCGTGACCGGACCCCGGATAAGCGGCAGAAGATGGATGGATGGATGGAAATTAGTAATTAGTGGATTTAAATCAAATCTGTCAAACTACGTCATCTAGTGGAGAGTAAGGAAGCTACATTCTAAAAAAAAAACACAGCATATGCCCCTAGTGGACATAACTATTACTAACACAAATACAGAAGAATGGGCCTCCTAGTGGAAACCCATGTTACTTCACAGAAAACTGAAGAATGCGCTTCTTAAAGGGCAACTTTGGTACTGCAATCAAAATGGAAGACTGCTCCCCTAACGGACACCATCGGTTTTACACACAAAAGGTAAGTTGCGCCCCTAACGGACAATATCGGTACTAAACCCAAAACGGTAAATCCCCTTAATGGACAATATCTGTACTGCACTTAAAATAGAAGGCTGAACCGTAATGGACACCATCGGTACACCATCCATTCATCCATCCATCCATCCATCTTCTGCCGCTTATCCAGGGTCGGGTCGCAGGGGCAGCAGCCTAAGCAGGGAAGCCGACTTCCCTCTCCCCAGCTACTTCGCTACACCTCCAATAGCAAATTGCGCCCCCTAACAGACACCATTGGTGCTACTCCCAAAAGGTAGGTGGCGCCACTTAAAGGACACCATCGGTACTGCGCCTCAAAGGTAGGTGCGCCACTTATGAGGACACCATCGGTATTGCACCAAACGAAACCGAACGGCACACAGCGCCCTTAGTGCCCATTACTGGTAATGTACCAAATAAAGACAGACCCCCACGATTGGCACCCAAATGCACCCAAAACGACACAGCGCTCTTAGTGGCAACTAATAGTTATGCAGTCGAAAGGGCATACAACGCCCCCAGTGGCAAAATTGGGTATAACACCAAAACGTGCAATATAGCGCCACCATTGGCCAAATTGGATACTGCATCCCAAAAATGAGTGAGACGCTGTACTATACTGCATTCAAATCAATTCAATTTTATTTATATAGCACCTTTTACAATAAAATTGTCTCTAGGTGCTTTACAGAGGTAGAAACCCAGAGCCTGAACCTCCAGGTAAGCACAGTGGCAAAGAAAAACTCCCTTTTAACAGGAAGAAACCTTGAGCAGGACCAGGCTTACAAGGAGGAACCATCCTGCTGAAAGTTGGCTGGGTAAAGGAGGGAGACAGGACAGAGAGAATAAAGAGAGAGAGGGACAACAGATACAATCATAGAACCATAGAAATACAAACAAAATACAATCATAGAAATACAAACATATCAGACATAATATATATACACATAACCCAGCATAGCAGGTTGTTATAAAGAGATGAACGGTATAGGCAGGTTTAAAGGGAACAGCATAGGCAGGTGCTGACAGCGGACCCTGAGTTTGCCAGAGGCCGAGGCCCATGCAGCACGAAGGCCCTGAGACGGATGACCTGCAAAGAGAGAGAGAGAGAGAAAGAGAGAGAGAGAGAGAGAGAGAGAGAGAGAGAAAAGGGGGAGAGAGACACAGAACGGCAAGGAAGACTGGACCCAGATAATCCCGGTGAAAAAAAGAAAAGGAGGAGAAAGAAGAAGAAAAGGAGGAAAGAAGGGGAGGAAGTACATATTGCATCCCTGGTAGAGACTTGCGGTCCTGCACTCAAATTTCCACTCTACATCACTCAAGCGCCCCTCCTGGGCTGCCACCTTATCATGGTGGAGGGGTTTGCGTGTCCCTATGATCCTAGGAGCTCAGTTGTCTGGGGTTTTATGCCCCCCTGGCTTGGTGTCTGTACGTTGGAGTTTACCCCGTTGGACGAGAGGGTAGCCTCCCTCCGCCTTCGGGTGGGGGGGACGGATCCTGATTGTTGTTTGTGCCTATGGCCCCAACAGCATTTCAGCGTATCCACCCTTTTTGGAGTCCCTAGAGGGAGTACTAGAGAGTGCTCCTTCTGGGGGTTCCCTCGTCCTCCTGGGTGACTTCATTGCTCACGTCGGCAGCGACAGTGAGACCTGGAGGGGCGTGATCGGGAAGAATGGCCCCCCCCGATCTGAACCCGAGTGGTGTTCTGTTGTTGGTCTTCTGTGCTCGTCACAGATTGTCCATAACGAACACCATGTTCAGGCATAAGGGTGTCCATATGTGCACTTGGCACCAGGACACCTTGGGCCGCAGTTCGATGATCGACTTTGTAGTCATGTCCTCGGATTTGCGGCCGCATGTCCTGGACACTCGGGTGAAGAGAGGGGCGGAGCTGTCAACTGATCACCACCTGGTGGTGAGTTGGCTCCATTGGTGGGGGAGGATGCCGGACAGACCTAGCAGGCCCAAACGTATTGTGAGGGTCTGCTGGGAACGCCTGGCGGAGTCTCCTGTCAGACGGAGCTTCAACTCCCACCTCCAGGAGAGCTTCAACCATGTACCGGAGGAGGTGGGGGACATTGAGTCCGAGTGGACCATGTTCCATGCCTCCATTGAGGCGGCCGACCGGTGCTGTGGCCGCAAGGTGGTCGGTGCCTGTCGTGGCGGCAACACCCGAACCCATTGGTGGACACCGGTGGTGAGGGATGCCGTTAAGCTGAAGAAGGAGTCGTACCGGGCCTTTTTGGCCTGTGGGACTCCTGTGGCAGTAGAAAGGTACCGGCGAGCCAAGCGGAGTGCGGCTGCGGCGGTCGCTGAGGCAAAGATCCGGGCGTGGGAAGAGTTCGGGGAGGCCATGGAGAACGGCTTCCGAACGGCTTCAAAAAGGTTCTGGACCACCATCCGGCGCCTAAGGAGGGGGAAGCAGTGCATTGTCAACACTGTGTACAGTGGGGATGGTGTGCTGCTGACCTCGACTCGGGACGTTGTGGATAGGTGGAAGGAATAATTCGAAGACCTCCTCAATCCCACCGACACGCCTTCCAGTGAGGAAGCAGGGCCTGGGGAATCGGAGGCGGCTTCTCTTATCTCCGGGGCTGAGGTAGCCGAGGTTGTTGAGAAACTCCTCAGTGGCAGGGTCCCGGGGGTGCATGAGATCCGTCCGGAGTTCCTTAGGGCTCTGGATGTTGTAGGGCTGTCGTGGTTGGCACGACTCTGCAACGTCGCGTGGACATCGGGGGCGGTACCACTGGATTGGCAGACCGGGGTGGTGGTCCCTCTTTTTAAGAAGGGGGACCGGAGGGTGTGTTCCAACTATAGGGGGATCACACTCCTCAGCCTCTCTGGCAAGGTCTATTCAGGGGTACTGGAGAGAAGGGTCCGTCGGATAGTTGAACCTCGGATTTAGGAGGAGCAGTGCGGTTTTCGTTCTGGGCGTGGAACTGTGGACCAGCTCTATACCCTCAGTAGGGCCCTTGAGGATGCTTGGGAGTTTGCCCAACCAGTCCACATGTGTTTTGTGGACCTGGAGAAGGCATTTGACCGCGTGCCTCGGGGAGTCCTGTGGGGGGTTCTCCGGGAGTATGGGGTGACGGGCCCCCTGATACGGGCCATCCGCTCCCTGTATGACCGGTGTCAGAGCTTGGTCTGCATCGCTGGTAGTAAGTCGAACTCGTTTCCGGTGAAGGTTGGACTCCGCCACGGCTGCCCTTTGTCACCGATTCTGTTCATAGAGACAGAATTTCTAGGTGCAGACGTGGTGTTGAGGGGGTCCGGTTTGGTGGCCTCAGTATCGGGTCTCTGCTTTTTGCAGATGATGTGGTCCTGTTGGCTTCATCAGTCCGTGACCTCCAGCTCTCACTGGACCGGTTCGCAACCAAGTGCGAAGCGGCCGGGATGAGAATCAGCGCCTCCAAATCTGAGGCCATGGCTCTCAGCCGGAAAAAAGTTGGAGTGCCTTCTCCGAATCGGGGAGGGGATCCTCCCCCAAGTGGAGGAGTTCAAGTACCTCGGGGTCTTGTTCACGAGTGAGGGAAGGATGGAGCGGGAGATCGACAGGCGGATCCGTTCGTCCGTCGGTCCGTTGTGGTGAAGAGAGAGCTGAGCCGAAAGATGAAGCTCTCGATTTACCGGTCGGTCTTCGCTCCTACCCTCACCTATGGTCATGAGCTTGGGTAATGACCGAAAGAACGAGATCGCGGGTACAAGCGGCCGAAATGAGTTTCCTTCGCAGGATGGCTGGGCTCTCCCTTAGAGATAGGGTGAGAAGCTCTGCCCTCCGGGAGGAGCTCAGAGTAGAGCCGCTGCTCCTCCGCGTTGAGAGGAGCCAGATGAGGTGGCTCGGGCACCTAGTAAGGATGCCTCCTGGACGCCTCCCTGGTGAGGCGTTCAGGGCACGTCCCTCCTGTAGGAGGCCCCCAGGAAGACCCAGGACACGCTGGAGGAACTATGTCTCTTGGCTGGCCTGGGAACGCCTCGGGATCCCCCCGGAAGAGCTGGACGAAGTAGCTGGGGAGAGGGAAGTCTGGGCTTCCCTGCTTAGGCTGCTGCCCCCACGACCCGACCCTGGATAAGCGGAAGAAGATGGATGGATGCATGGATCACTCTTGCGGACAAGATTGGTATTGCAGCTTAGGCAACCCTTAGTGGCCACTAGTAGCAATGGATCCAAAAATGACAGACCGCCAGAAATGGAAACGAAATGTTGTGATGTTGATGATGATGGATGGATGTTGATTTGACTAGAGAATGCATTGTAAACCACTGGTTGTTAGACCCAGCTGCGGGAATCCATGGTTAACTCCTGGGTTATAGATGGAGTGGCCAGCTTGCAGTAGTCATAAAGAAAAAGACAAAACCTAGCAGACACTCGGACTGGAAAAGGAAATGACAAAGCAGAATGTTCTCTTAAAAAAGTTCTGGGAAGAGAGGGGCTAAAATAGGAAAAAATGCACCCTATTGGCCCACATTGTGCTGCAGTCCAAATGCCACAAAAGGGCCCCCTATCCTTAAGTCAAATATTTAGAAAATTGTTTCTCACACCAAAATGAAAATTAAAAATGCAAATACAAAAACGTCCCAGTCAAGGTGAAGATAATTGGGTTGGGCATACCTGCCAATCAGGTGTCCGTTATTTAAACTTTTAAGGGAGTTGGCCACCCTACTTTAATTGTTCTGAAAGTATGTGTTTGAGTTTCATCTAGGACACAAAAACATTTTAATTACAATGCTTATGTACCACAGTAAAAGACTGAATTTTACTACAACCTACAAAGGTTCAAAAAAAGTGTAAAAGGCACCAAAGCTGCTCATGGCTGAAGGGGACATTGCAGCTAGTTTTATTTTGTGTATGGTGGAGAGAAAGAGGAGACTGGAACTGGAAAGCTGGACACTTAATATTGTAGGTGGTTAAACAAAAAAAAGGAAGTAGATACACATGTTGTGCTCATGCATGAGGGACATGACAGTTTTCACTGAACATTTTAATAAAGTAATATCACACAATTGAAATCAAATGAAAAAAAAAAAATTTATATATATATATATATATATATACACACACACACACACACATCTCATGTGTAGGGTTAACCCTAACGCCTAACCCTATGTGTCAATATATGTAAATATACATGATAAAGTAATTGTTTCTAATGTGTTTTTTATGGCATGGTTTAAGTATACATCTCTAAATAGTTTATTATATTACTCCTACACAAGCAAAACTTAACCAAAACAGAGATACGTCATTACACCCCACAGTCAGCTAGAAGTAATGGATATGACGAGTTAGCACCTTTTTATATCAGAGGTAACTTCCACTGTCAGTTGCAACCTTACAAACCATTTCTTCTATTTTAAAACTGAAATGAATACAATTTATCATATCCTCGAAATATCAAGTCCACCAACGGCGAGGTTAAAACACAAACAATACATGTAGCTGAGTGAATGGAATTGCAAAATCCATCACCCAACTACCATTTGGAGCGGCATCCCAGAATAAGTCCAAATATCCCAGCTAGGACCGGTTTGTTTGAGTGGATGTTGATCAGTGGCGTGCTGACCATTTTTAAACTACTTCCTGATCAGACATGTTGACGTTTGTGACTGTGACGATGCAGAGGTGACAAGGACGAGGGCCCAGCCTGGTACTTTGGCTAGTTAACCCCACCATTGTGTGGACAGGCTCTCACTAAGATTTGTGCTCTCTAAATATGCTCTGATGAACAATCAGTCTTTCTGAAAGCAGCTGGGAGAACGACTGCCACACGTTCTGTTTGGAAAAAAAAAAAAAACATTCAGAAAAGCAAAAGACACTGCACCGAGGACACGAGGACAAAAGACATTGATTTGTGGAATAATTCTCCTATAAGTCAATGCATGAGGCGGTGGAATCTCAGTGGTAGGGGACTGGGCTGAGAAGAGAGGCTTGTAGGCTGAAGCTCCAGGTATGGACATGCAGCTGCAGGAGGTGCCAGGACACCTTCAGATCCCCGCATGCTCAGGCAGGGTCCTGCCCTGGGCTGGAGACCCATCCAGGCGTGTACCCTGCCTTTACATGAATGCAGCTGGGATTAGGGTCCAGCACCCTCCCCATGACCTCCCCAAGGGAAACAGCCGTCACAAATAACTGCAATCTAAAGGCCCACCTGCTGATGGAACCGAGCGCTTCAGTTCTACAAGCACATGTATCACATTCCCATATTTACCATTTCCAAATAAGGCAACACTTTTGGTAATACAAACATTCACAAAATAAATCTTTATGAGGCCCAAACCTTTGGACCTCTGGACCTTTGGACTGCATTGTCGAGGAAACCTTACTCCACAGCCCAACGTGCACTGACATAGTGATGCTTTATGACTTGAAGACATGCACGGCCCGTACAACATACTGCCTGCAGATGGGACATTCACTCATCCTCTTGCCACACTTGGTGCAGGTCACCATGTGGCCACACTCAAGGAGAACACAGTCGATGGCTGCATCCATACAGATCCTGCAAAGGTTGTCATCGGGGACCCTCAGACGTCCCTTTTCACCAGCTGCAAGGAAGAAATGCAGGCAGCTGTTAAAAACAACCAATTCCAGAGTGCTCCATGGTGCCCTGAGGAAGGAATTCACATCAGCGCCAGCAAGGTGTTTCTATGACAACCAGTAAGTGGCTGTGTGTGGCTCCTAGGAACTCTTAGAATCCTAGTGGCCCGGTGAAACGTGGTCAGTTACCTCTACATGTACTAAGGGGGGTTGGGGTGGATTAGGTATGAGGGGGGCCAGGACTTGGGCGGGTCAGGCATGAAAACAGGGACGGGCCAGAGGCAGAGGCACACAGTCACAACCTGTGTGAAAGTGTCCAGTTATCACTAAGACGAAGGGGACTGCATGTACGTGGACTGCTGCACGTGTCAAAATATCTGCTTCTACTGTGGAAGGAGAGGAGGAGGTCTGGTGCAGGGGCGACTCAGCAGGGTGCAGTTTGTAGGCTTTCCACTAGGGGTACCAGGGCCAAGTAGCCAAATCAGGCTGATTCAGCAAAATGTCAAACTGAATGAGTAGTTTTGGGGAAAAAGGTGTTTTTAGGTGTTGCCCTTCTGTGCTGTGTGTGCAAAGAATTTGCGCGTGTATTTTTCTGAAGTCTTGCTATTATTTGGAGTCTGCACATTGTAAAATGTCTGGTTTTTGTTTCCAAATGGCAATAAAGTAAGCCAAAGACATTAGAGAACGAGTCTTAAACTCATGTCCATGACTCTTATTTTCAGCAATATTACAGTTGTTCTTATTTTTATTTCTTTGGCCTGCCAGTATGTGGAAACTCTTTACAGCTTAATTGTGGTTACAGTTTGGCTCAGATTTTCCACTGTACAAAAAATAGTAACAACAATTCCATTAGTTCCCACAGCACTCACTACAGTCCCCGAGACTGGACTCAAACACTGTAGGCTTCAAAGTAAGGCTTAGTTCTTAATCAAGGTATAGAAAGGTGACTGCCTACTACAGCCTTGATCACAGTAATAAAGAGGTTATGTGGTGAAATGTTGGATGACTATCGATATCTCTGGATCTCACTATTTAAGATATGTGTGTAATTACCACGTAGTTGATACCCACATGATTTCCTGTTCTCCTCCCTCTCTCTGTAGAGTCGACTGACTCGCTCCACCAGCTCCCACTTCTCACAGCAGCCTGAATAATTGACATAATTCTTGGCCAAGATCTCCTTCAGCTGCCTGACAGACAAGATCTCAATGTCTCCAACGCTGGAGACATCCGAGAGAGATGCTCTGGATCGTCGCCATGTCTGAGGACTCACCTGAAACAGGAAGGACAAAACCTCTCAACATTCTATCGTATGGACCATCAGTGCTTTGAAATAAAATAATCCGTACACCACCTTTGGGAATAACAATCAATGTATAAAAGCACCTGGTCTTCAAAGGAGTAATGAAATATCAAGTGTTGGTACGAGCATGCCTGACTGCCAAAGGCGTGTGCTGAGGTCTCATGCTGACTAAAGCAGCGAGATACATTTGGAACTGTACAGATTTTTGAAACTCTACATACATTCGTGTGGAAGCTGTGAGACTGAAAGGACATGGGACAGAACTCTAGAGTTTCTGAAGACAAAAAAGAAAGTTGCTAGTCCTTCACCTGGTCTCCAGCCAACAGAGCCTCAAAAGCAAGAGAACTAAAGGAGACTCATTAATGAGTTAATTAACTCCTCTGAGGAATAAAAACTCCTCTCAAAAATTAGCAATGTTCATTGATTTGACCCTTCAGACAGTGCCTGACTAATGATTTGATAAGTATGATTTGATTTGATAAGTATTAAAACCCACCATTTTAACCTTTTTAATTCAAGTACCTGAAAACACAAGCCATCCCCATTAAATGTAGTGTAAGTTCTTAATTATTAATGAAGTCCCTGTTTTTTTACGGAACCTGTATCAGACTTAGAACAGATTTCTGGTTATAGTCTGGACTTCACAAAAATAAGCAGTCAGAAAACGATAACAGAAAAATGACTGAGTCACAGGTCACCTCAGGGGTGTGTTCATTGCTGTCCATGTTGAGGAGAGACTCAGACGTGGCGTCGCCTGTATCCTACAATGTGGCAGCAGTAAGATGAGACGTCAGTAAACATAAATATACTGTTATGTGTGACAGTAACCCTGAAAAACAGGTTCACATACATACAGTCATGAGAAAAATCTGTTGAATTTTAACAATGCTGACTGAATCAACTCAGCAAGTTGAAGGAGGCGATCTTTTTCAACAGGACGCTGAAAACGAAATCACGAACAACTGTGCGATGGTACATCTTTGTAGTTTTATAAACGAGCCACAGAAGAAGACGCTCTTGGTTTCTAGAGGAGTAAAATTTCCCCTTCCTTCAAATTTTGGTGACTCTACCATGGGTAATTCTATTCGTTTTTCCCTAAAATGAGTAACTGATCAATTTCTTTTAAATTACAAAGTGGTAATATCGCGGTCGTAAGTGATTTCGTTTTCAGCGTCCTGTTAAAAAAGATCGCGCTAAATATGGGACCTTTTATTTTGACAATTTCCAGGATGTTTAATTTTCTCTTTGCACCCGACTTCCTGTTCCGCATGCGGTGGATGGTGTTAGATTGTTGCAGCGTTGTGGACTGACGGAGACGCACCGCATCCGGTGGAAACCCGGGGCAAAATAGAAGCAATGCGTATTTTTCCGGAGGGCGGCGGGAGCCTCCAGCCCTGCCGTGGGCGGAGTCGCAGCTAGTGGAAACTGACTGACTTGAATGGAGTCTATTCAGGACGGACGGAGACACAGCGCATCCGGTGGAATAGGGCCTTCAGTCCCTCCTGGAGCTGAAATAGCTGAAACAGTTCTGTGTTGAGGAGGGGGTTAAACTCTCCTCACATTTTTGATGATCATTTCTTTAATTAGGAAAACTAAGTAGTAACCCTACTTCTTTGTTGTTTACCTGCAATTACATCACTCTTTTACAGACATACAAAAAACTATGTCTGTAACTATGTCATTATAAAAAATATTATAAATCATAACATAATAATAAAAAAAAAAACAAATCTTTAATGGGTTGTCATATACACACACACATATATACATATATATATATATATATATATATATATATATATATATATATATATATATATATATATATATAATGTAGAAAGTCCAGCATATATGTGTGTGTGTGTGAGTGTGTGTTTATATACTGTATGTAGACATACCTGATTAGTGTCAGAGCTATCACTCCTGCTGAGCGGCTCATCCTGAGAGGCAACAGAAGTAGAAAGCTGCGATGTGGACTGGGCAGCCGAAGGTGTTGGCATATAAAAAGAATGTGAGTGAAGGCTGCCCCCATCAGCATGCTCCTCTTCTTCAATACTTTGTTGACACAGAACCAAATCTACCAGGTCTTCCTTTTCCCTGCACGTGTCAATGGGGATATTACGGAGCAGCAAGTACTGCCGCAGGTCCCTGACTCGCAAGCGCATGAGCCTCGGCCGCTGAAAGGCTGTTGTCTTCAGCAAATGACAAGT
The DNA here is from genome assembly GCA_015343265.1 of Pao palembangensis. Lineage (NCBI taxonomy): Eukaryota > Metazoa > Chordata > Actinopteri > Tetraodontiformes > Tetraodontidae > Pao > Pao palembangensis. The sequence goes on from CM027081.1 coordinate 17,997,365, forward strand.
GGCACAAATAGGCAGATTTTCTTGCAGCAAGGAGCACAGAGTGCAGAAGGTCCGTTTACAGTCACAGCAAATACACTGTCAAAAAAAGAGTGAAAACAAGAAAGTTAAGAATATGTGGGATTTTAGTGGACTTTGCTTATGACTTACTGGTAAACTAGTACACAGTATATATGCAGATAAGACTGACAAGTTCTTTCATTATAAAACACAGTCAAAAGCAGATAACCACAGCAGCATTTGAATGAATGACATGTTTCTAGGCAAAAATAGTTCAGGTAGATATTTTCTTTAACCCTTGAGAACTAAAATCAGAAGTGGTTTTCACCCGTGTGACTGTGGTGAGGATGGTTTGCTAAGTGTGATGTTGCTGTTCTAGAGTTAAACACTAATCAATGGAACCTACAGAGGAATTAAAAAAAAAATCAAAACCCTCTTTATCTATGAGCAAATAATCAAATGGCATTGTTAGATCACTGAATCCTCTGAAGAAGAATAAAATATCATCATTCTCATCTCATCACAAATTTCTCCAAAATACCTGACTTTCCTTGAAAAGAAACTAATCAAAAATCCACCAAGCCAATCCATAGTCACCGTTGTGTCACACAGAACTTACCTTCCGCCTGAAGACTGAGAAAGTCTGACCACAGGCCTTGCACACAAGACCACTGGTGCCCGAGTTGGCAGGCGGGTATGTCGAGTAACCTGCACTCGGGGCGAACCTGAAGGGTCCTGCGCCAGCCCCAAACACAGGCTGCTGTCCTCTGACAGCGCCTGTACCCATGACTTCATTCATCAAACCGCAACATGAAGCCCACAGAGACGAGGCCCCTGCCTGACAGAGAAAGGTTATTGTTATTCATACAAAATGATTGACGAATGAATGCGTCAGTTTACAAAAACAAATACCACAGAAACAACTTTAGTGCATATATAGTCATACTAAGCACATGAAATAACTCAATGTTTTGTGTGCGACTAAGAGGCACAATAAACAAGACGCAGCCACCAGGAAGCAAGTATACTGTCAAAACACCCCTAAAGACAAGTTACATATGCCACATTTAACACGGTTGAAAGAAGCGCAATGATGCAAAAAACAAACAAACTAATGATTTGATGCATTTCTCTAAATTATCGTGCGTTTAAGATCTTAATAAGTCGATGATGATGATGATTATAATGATGGCAAATTGCTCTGACGTCTATACGGTTATTACCAATAGGGAACCACTGGCTAACATACGGTAGCTTCTGCTGGCAATAGAGGAAACGCAGCTAAAAAAAGATAAGTAAGATGAGCAGATAAGTAATACTGCAAAAACTACACCTTCATTGCAGCTTGGGCAAGTCCACGAACAACGAAGAGGTCCAAGTTTTAACCATTGCAAAGATCCCCCTATTTTCTCCAACACCGATACGTCTGAGCACCAGACTCAATCCAGATTGGTTGTTCCGCTTCTTTGTTGTTCATCGGGGATGAAAAACCATCTTAAGGTTGCATTACCGCCACCTGTCGGCACATGTGTTAAACACATGTGTTCACACGTCCCCACTTGATGACGTCTACATTGATCGACGCAGCGCCTTATTTTGATTTTCCAGTTTTGTCATCGACTGGACAGCGATAACTCGAAAATTGTATATTTGTAGTGTTTATGGTGCTTGAATGGTGGAGTTAGATAACGATGGAAAGCAACGCAAATGTCAGTTTGATGATCATGTATGAAGACGAGTCCGTGGAAGTCCGTTACAGAAACGAAGAACATTTACATCTGTCGCCGTGTGGCTGTGAATTCATCCTGGTTAAACCCTCCAAGCATTCTCTGCTGACGAAGGACAGAGTACGACAAAGGACCAGATTCACCATCAGCACATATAAGGTTGGTATTGGTACATGTAAATAGTACCTAGACAGTACGGAAACAGATTATTTCATTTCTATTCTTAAAGTTATTTTAAGTTAAAAATTATACTAATGTATTAAAAGCACATATTCATCTTGTAAAATACTTAATATTATACTGTACTCTGCAGTGAAAAATGTAGACATTGCTTTTTATCTTCGCTGAAAGTCATTTGTACTTATGTCGTCTACAGGAAATGATCATTGGTGCTTTGAGATTTAGGAATACATATGCAAGTCAACCATATCTGCCTGAAGAGCTCATTCCTGTTGATCACATGAAGGTGGATTTGAGTAATTATTTCTCACCTCTCAAACGGTATTTCAGCTGGGGTTTTAATGTGTTTGCTTGCCCTTCCACAGCCCTTTTTTAGCATTGACTCAGCTATCAGGTGGCCCGAATTGTCTTCCTGCATTGGCGAGCTTGGATGTCGCGGTGAAACCATCATCAGGTCAGAGGAAGGGCGAGCTGTGTTAACGCTGGCCCCGTCAGGAGAAGAATTTTCTGTCAAGTACACATGCAGCCTTAGCAGCAGCCAAGACCACGAGCATAGCACCCAGCCTGGCAACAGAGAGTGTGAGAGCAGCCCAGGGGCTCAGCAGCCAGTAAACATCCTGAGTGCTGCTGCTACTGCTCATGATGACGCTGACGAAGAACAGCTAGGAAGAAGAAATAGGAAGGTAATTCCACTGATGTCTGGCACTGTACAACCAAAGGTATGAGTCCTAAAGAAGGAAGTGAGGTTCCGTTGATGTGGTCTCACTCTGGCCACATCTGTTGAAAGAAATTCTGGATTTTTTAATACATTATCACAAACAAAATAAAGCTCCATAACAAACTTCATTCATGAAGTGCGCTATGGGGACTCCTGCTTGCTTCTTCTGCTATGTCCTTCTTTATTGGCCTGACTTAATGCCACATCTCTTATGTATTACAAAATATCCTTGACCCCTTGGGAAATAGTGTTCAGGTCATTAATGCATCCTTTGTGTGTGTGTGTGAGACACAAATCTTTCGTGATTAGAAAAGGGAAAAATCAAGAATGTCATGTAATCATGAATCAACATGTAACAGTTGTGCTAAATGTGAATTATCAAAGATGTATTAGGTTTTATTTCCTGAGCTCTCCAATATTGGGTGATATCAGTATTTTATTAATATTTATTATTAAATGAGCTGTCAATGCAGCATCATTGAGAAAACCTACCTCCTTTTTGCACTTTGCTTTTCTTTTCTGTGCAGCCAGAAGCAGTGTACCAGTCCACCACAGTGGTCCAGCAGTTTTCATGCTGTTCTGTCTCACCCCACTGGTGCTATCCTCTTTCAATAGTTCAGCATCTCCATACGACTCGTCTCTCTGAGCCTGGTGATGTCAGAGCAGAGGAATCCAGATGTTTGACCCAGGTGGCAGTCCGAGAAAGACACTCTTCTCTTCCTCAGGCGCTGCCGCTCTCATGTCCATCGCCACACTTGCACAGGTCCTAAATAAGTCTATCAAAGCACACAGCAGAAGTGTTTAACATGGTGGTTCAGTAATTTAAGATGTCTTACCTGTGTATTTAAGGTGGAGGTTTACTGACCCGCTGTTAAAAAATGAGCATCAACAGCTTCCAGGAGACTTGCTGAAGGTCATGTGGTGTCATGGCATCACCTACAGGTGGGCAGAGACATTTCTGGGGCTTTGCAGTAATACGTCATTTTACAAGCACTCTCTTTTACATCTGTAGACATTTTTTACAAGCTAACAAACACCCTTTCATTTTCTGTTAACTGCCAAGCCGTCCATACCTGGTCATTATAGGGGTGCTTATCCCAGTGGTCACCAAGAGAGAAGTAGGAACACACCCAGTTCCCAGTCCATTTCAGAGTCACACACACACCTCTGCAAGTTCAAAGCAACCTGGTAACCATTGCTAATATTCATTTGGGGGTGTTGTGGGCCTAGTTCAACACACATTTGCACACACAAAAGTGCTAGGTCATTTTACAGCAAACAAAATATTTAAGGACATTAATTATCATTTGACAGAGCAAGCAACAATTTATTCAAATATGGAGAGAATTTCCTGGTCCAGAAAACGCTACACAGCGTGCATCATAAAACAAAAAGTCAACAAAATAATCTGTCTGAAAATATTGTTGCATGATGTTGAACTGCCTCAGAGGTAACTAGCTAACCCTAACCCTTTGAAGTCAACATCACCAGATCTTTGTCTCTGCCTGTCCCTCCAGCAGCACTGCCATTCTTATCCAAAGTTAGATCTCTCTGAGTCAACTGGACTGAAAGGTTTCCTTGAAAACGTTTCGCATTGTGATGCTACTAACTATTAACTACTATAACTCAAAACATGTGGTCACCCAGACTGGGCCTTTACCAAGACCTCCAAAAAACGAGACCCCAGCAAAGAAGAGGAAAGAAATAAATGTCACAGCATTTCTATCCCCTACCTGTCTGGAGTTTCAGAAAACTTCAGGAGAATCCTCCAAAAACATGACATTCCAGTACAGTTCAAACCCTCCAACACACTCAGACAGAAACTGGTCCACCCAAAGGACAAGACACTGAGACACAAACAAAGCAATGTTGTCTATGCTGGACAGTTCCAGGAGCAATGCAAGGAACTGTACATTGGGGAAACCAAATAGCCCCTCCATAAACGAATGGCCCAACACAGACGTGCCACTTCTTCAGGACAGGACTCAGCAAGACACCTACACCTAAAAGAAAGCGGACAGTCCTTTGAGGACAGTCAAGTACGTGTGATGGCCAGAGAAGATCTCTGGTTTGAGAGGGGTGTCAAGGAAGCCATCCACGTCAAGTTGGAAAAACCATCTTTAACCAGAGGTGGTGGACTAAGGCACTTTCTGTCACCCACCTACATGCAGTCCTCCACTCTTTTCGTCAGCAATCCAAACGTTCACACCGTTTGACGAGACCTGGTGACTCATTAACATGTGACCCAACAGACAAAGGGGAAGCACCCCAACCAAAACTAGGTGAACGACCCTGCCAACCACCCTGCCAAGGACTCTCAGGTGACCACCCGGGCCATTAACATGCCGATGGTCCACAGGGCTATATTTTCAAGCTCTGCCCCAGCAAACTTAGAACTGAAGTAGCTCTCTGGAGAGCGGGCGAAACGTTTTCAAGGAAACCTTTCAGTCCAGTTGACACAGAGAGATCTAATTCTGGATAACTATGACCTGGATGAGTGAGAATCTACACAGATTTCTGTTTTAGAGTGTTTGAGCTGGGGGAAGTTGTGATTCATCAGCTCCTGCCATGCAGATGGAGAACAGATGGTGTGGTTGCAGCAGAGGTGGAACCAGTGTTAACATAAAGCTCAAGACATATTTGACACTACTGTCATTTCTCCCAGATGGGAGGATTGGATATCAGTGTGTGTGTTGTCAAGCATCAATTAGGGTTGTGGAAAGTAGCTGTTCAGCTTTCTGGTGGATATGCAGCAGATGCTCCTGCAGCCAACAGTAGAAAGAGAGTATGTGTTTGTGATGATGAGAGAGGGAGAGGCAGCATCTGCATCCATCAGCAGGTCCTTTGTGGCTCTGACCAGAGCTGTGTCTGCTGCAGACTCTGTGGAACACAGTGAAATACTTACCACCTAAGTCCCATTATATTGCTGTTCTCTCTCTCACAGCTATTTAAACAGCATTCTTTCTTAATGTGTAAGAATATTAGACAAATGTAAGCCTTCTTATTCAGAAGCCATCCTTACATAATGTGTACAGCTGATGTTGTGGCTTTATTTTTGCCTACTGTGTCCTATTTCAGAGTGCTGAGTGGAGCTGTCTCTGTCATAGAGGTTTCCCTGGCAGATGGATCGATCATTCGCTCTAACGGTGTCCTCGACTCCTACTTCACCCATCACAAGCCTGAGTTCCATTCGGGGAAGCTAAAGGTTTGTTTTTTTTACCATGCAACTCTTCTAAGAACAGAAGTGTAAATACAGCACTGCCAACAAATCTTTCGAGCACCCACACCTTTGTGGTTGACACTGTGCTGTACAGGTGAAAGAGGTAACATACCATGTGAACAACCTCCCACCCGACCTTCCTGGGCAGCCTTACTCTGTGCACTCTGTTGTGAACCGTGCAAGCCGGTGAGTTTTCTCACAGCCGGGTGCTCCCTGTCCAGGTACAGGAAGCTGACTCCGTCTCTACTTTTACGGTTGGACTCTTCCTTTTTGAGAGAGCCTACGGTCAGTAATTATGTCCTTACAATCATTATTCTAGTCACAATAATTATCATATTTAGAACAGGCTTGTCTCATTTCTTTGGCTAGCTTGCTGCCTGCAGTGAGGCAGCCGGTAAACAGGAACATGATCCATCCAGTAACATCCAGCCTTGTAGTTGTAAGAGGTTCGACATGATAGCTAGGCAACAGTAACTCAACTACAACCAACTAAGGCTGAGTCGCATCTCTGAGCACACATTCAATTCAATTCAATTTTATTTCTATAGCACCTTTTACAATAAAATTGTCTCTAAGTGCTTTACAGAGGTAGAAACCCAGAGCCTGAACCCCCAGGTAAGCACAGTGGCAGGAAAAACTCCCTTTTAACAGGGAGAAACCTTGAGCAGGACCAGGCTGACAAGGAGGAACCATCCTGCTGAAAGTCAGCTGGGTAAAGGAGGAAAAGAAGAGGGAGACAGGGCAGAGAGAATAAAGAGAGAGAGAGAGAGAGAACAGATACAATCATAAGAACAGATACAACCTTCATAGAACCATAGAAATACAAACCATAGAAATACAAACATATATATATAAAAAAAAAAAAAAATTCCCTTCTCACCCCCCGCGGTTGGTTCCTCCTCTATTCTAAGCTCGGGTCCTCTACCAGAGGCCTGGGAGCTTGAGGGTCCTGCGCAGTATCTTTGCTGCACTTTTCTGGACTGAGATGTCTGACGTTGTTCCAGGGATCTGCTGTAGCCACTCCTCCAGTTTGGGGGTCACTGCCCCGAGTGCTCCGATCACCACGGGCACTACTGTCACCTTCACCTTCCAAGCCTTCTCCAGCTCCTCTCTGAGCTCTTGGTATTTCTCCAGTTTCTCATGTTCCTTCCACCTGATGTTGTGGTCACTCGGTATTGCCACATCCACCACGACGACTCTCCTCTGCCCTTTATCAACCACCACGATATCTGGCTGGTTCGCCATCACCATCCTGTCTGTCTGTATCTGGAAGTCCCACAGGATCTTCGCTTGGTCATTCTCCACCACCTTTGGAGGTGTTTCCCATTTTGACCTTGGGGTTTCCAGCCCATATTCCGCACAGATGTTTCTGTAGACTATGCCAGCTACTTGGTTATGGCATTCCATGTATGCTTTCCCTGCCAGCATCTTACACCCTGCAGTTATGTGTTGGATTGTCTCAAGTGCCTCTTTGCACAGGCTACACCTTGGGTCTTGTCTGGTGTTGTATATCTGGGCCTCTATCGCTCTGGTGGTCAGGGCTTGCTCCTGTGCAGCCAGGATGAGTGCCTCTGTGCTGTCCTGTAGGCCAGCCCTCTCTAGCCATTGGTAGGACTTCTTGAGATCAGCCACTTCAGCTATGTTCCGGTGGTACATCCCGTGTAGGGGCTTGTCCTCCCATGCTGGTCCCTCTTTCAGCACCTCCTGATCTTGCCATTGTCTGAGACATTCACTGAGCATGTCATCCGTTGGCGCCTTGTCCTTGATGTACTCATGGAGCTTGGCTGTTTTGTCCTGGATAGTGGCTCTCATGCTCACTAGTCCTCGGCCTCCTTCCTTACGGCTTGTGTACAGTCTCAGGGTGCTGGATTTGGGATGGAACCCGCCATGCATGGTGAGGAGCTTTCGTGTCTTAACATCTGTGGTCTGTATCTCTTCCTTTGGCCACCTTATTATTCCTGCAGGGTATCTGATCACTGGCAGGGTGTAGCTGTTTATTGCGCGGGACTTGTTCTTGCCATTGAGCTGGCTTCGAAGGACTTGTCTTACTCGCTGGAGGTATTTGGCTGTTGCCGCTTTCCTTGTTGCCTGTTCAAGGTTGCCGTTTGCCTGTGGTATTCCAAGGTACTTGTAACTGTCCTCAATGTCTGCCATTGTTCCTTCTGGGAGCGAGACCCCTTCAGTGTGGACTACCTTGCCTCTCTTAGTCACCATCCTACTACATTTCTCAAGCCCGAATGACATCCCAATGTCATTGCTGTAGATCCTGGTAGTGTGGATCAGGGAGTCTATGTCCCGTTCGCTCTTAGCGTACAGCTTGATGTCATCCATGTAGAGGAGGTGACTGATCGTGGCCCCATTCCTGAGGCGGTATCCATAGCCAGTCTTGTTGATTATCTAGCTCAGGGGGTTCAGGCCTATGCAGAACAGCAGTGGGGACAGAGCATCTCCTTGGTATATGCCACATTTGATGGACACTTGTGCAAGTGGCTTGCCATTGGCCTCAAGGGTGGTTTTCCACAACCTCATCGAGTTCGCCACGAGTCCTATTGATGTTGTACAGTTTCAGGCATTCAGTGATCCATGTGTGTGGCATAGCAGGTTGTTATAAAAGAGGAACGGTATAGGCAGGTTTTAAAGGGAACAGCATAGGCAGGTGCTGACAGCGGACCCGGAGTTTGTCAGAAGCTGAGGTCCATGCAGCAAGAAGGCCTGGAGATGGAAGACCGAGAGAGAGAGAGAGAGAGAGAGAGAGAGAAAAGACTGGACACAGATAATCCCGGTGAAAGGGAGGAGAGGAGGTGAGGGAGTGGTTGGTGTTGAGGAGGTTGGGAACTGCTCTTCACTTCACTGCTCTTCTCTTCTCTTCACTGGCTTTACCGGAAGCCAGTGAAGAGAAGCTAAAACACATGTTGAGGATAAAGGGCAACAGCAGCAGCAGACCATACTGGGATACACTCCTGTGAGGCCACAGTTCACACAGGCTCACCAAAGTTAGCCTGAAGAAGGTTGGAAAAGTGTTGCCTTGTCTCACAATTCTGACTCGCAGGTGCGACATTGAGATGGTAGGGTTGGGATTTGGCATCAGCAGCATAAAAGCGGGGATCCTTCCTGCCTTGTGTGACCTCAGTGTACCCATCTACTAATGCAGGGATGGCCAAACCCTTCCACAGAGGGCTGGGTGGCTGCAGAAGACTGCACTCATTCAATCAGCTGAGCGGAGTCTTCTCACAGCTGATTGGTCAAACCGTGTGTGTTTGATTGGTTGGAACAGGAAGCTGCAGGCAAACGGCCCTTTGTGGAGTAGTTTGGACATCCCTGTTCTAATGGATACCTCCAGCAGGATAATGCACCACGTCACCAAGCACATGTCTCAAACTGCTTTCTGGAAGATGACAATGAGTTCACAGCGTGAGTCCAACGGCGTCCACAGTCATCACACCTCAATCTAACAGAGCACCGTTGGGATGTGGTGGAACAGGAGATTCATGCCTTGCTCTTCTCTGCCTCCTTTACCCATCTGTCCATCAGCTGGAGGGTCCCCCATTGGGGCCTGGTCCTGCTCCAGGTTTCTTCCTGTTAAAGGGATGTTTTTACTGCCACTGTTGCTTGTTTGGGTCAGGTCCTAGCTTTCAGTTAAGCACCAAGAGCCATTGTTTTCATTGTGACAGAGGCTTTATAAATAAAGCTGAATTGAAGGACATTATCAGATTTCGATGATCACATTCCTCTATTTTTCATAGAATCCTGAGTAGCTACAACAAAGCCAAGCCACTGAAGTTCCCAGACACACCCAGCTGCTTACAGGTAGATGAAGTACTTTCTTCTAATATTCAGCTGTTGTATTATGACATATTCACATAGTCCCAAAATGTTAACAATTATGCATTTTTTAGGGTTGGCAGTTATGGAAAGCAGCAGGAAATGAAGAATGTTGTCTGTGTCCAGCGTCAGCTGAGCAGCATGTGATTGGCATGCAGCCAGAAGAACATGCGTGAGTTCCATTTCTAGCATTACGCTGCATTATACTTTAAACTGTTAATAAACAGCATCACCCCGTTAATAAACAGCATTACCTCGTTAATAAACAGCATCACCCTGTTAATAAACAGCATTACCTCGTTAATAAACAGCATCACCCTGTTAATAAACAGCATCACCTCGTTAATAAACAGCATCACCTCGTTAATAAACAGCATTACCCTGTTAATAAACAGCATTACCCCGTTAATAAACAGCATCACCCTGTTAATAGCAGAAAAAAAAATTACTTGCAGAATCTCAAAAGCATAAAAAAGGCTGAAACCCTCGAAGACTTTAAAAGATTTGTTCGTCACCATATATATACTAGGGCTTTCAAAAGATTAACTTTTAATCACAATTGAATTTTCATAGGTAATCAAAATTAACTGCATTTTGAATTGCATGTTCAAAATTCTGTTATTTTGTATTTCAAGGCAGTTTTTAAGCCCATATTAACAATGGAAAGTAACTCACCTCTAGCACACACGGCAAATCAAAGTGCTTTACAAGGCATACCATAAAAATGAGAGATTAAAACAAAGTAAAACAGATAGCAAGTAAGAATTACATAACAAAAGCTTGTTCAAAATGACAGACTGTATTATCTACTGGAAAGCCAAATACAATAATTGCTCTGAACAATCAAAGCTAGAACTGAGTGGGTTAGTGGGGTCAGAGGTCAGCAGGTCAGTGCACAAGTATAGGGGCGGTGACACCTGTAGATCAGTATTTCTCTGTTACACGCAAACACAACCACCACAAACACTTCCAGGTTTAATAAATGTGTTCCCTAATATTTCTTATGTGCATTTTCTTCCTCCCAGTATGTAGCTGATCTGGGCAGACCATCTTGCATATTTCTTCAGGTGCTAAATGAACAGCACGTGTCTCACTTCCTCAGAGCACAAACTTAGTAGATCAGCTTGCATGTGTTTTTGCGGTTGGCGTCAAGTGTGCACACATTTTTACAAACCTTTGGTGAATCAGGCCCAGAGTGAACAGCTAGTTGAGGCGCTGCTGGCAGAAATACCCTTCGCACTGTAAGACTGGAGGATCTTAGCTAAAAGAGGCAGCTTGCTATGGACCAACAGCGTTTCACTGCTGATGCATCAGAATTCTCTTTTTTTCACTGCTGCTGTTTTTACAGCCTTTGAGGAGCTTCCTATCAGGAGAGACCTGCTGAGGATCTCTAGTCCATATACAGCTCAAACATGTGTGAACACGGTTCAGCTGCAGCTAGGAGGCCTGAACTATGTCTGTTGGAGCAGCAGAGTCTAGTAGGTGCAAGTCTGAGTGTGGAGGCAGACCAGCACCAGTCCTGCTGGCTGGAGCAGACTGACCAGCAGGCTGTCATCTCTACTAGTTTCTGGGTGAAATAGGGTGCAAAACAAAAAGACATTTATTACTGTGACAAAGCCCCTTTTTGGTCTAAAAATACCTCAGCAGCATTATGTCTAGGATGGATCTGTGATGTTCCAAGAGCAAGCTGCTGCAAACCCCACCTGCATGGAACGGAGTGTGGAGGGCTGGTTTGATGTTTCTTCTGCAGACCTGGCAGCTACTTCTGGCACAAGGGGGCTGTTAGGTCTGTCTCCCGTGCTCCCAGAAGGAGCCATCATTAATGTGCTTCTTATTGCACCAATCAGACAATTATTCAACTGGATCTACAGTAGGTGACCATTTAGTGTTGTATCTGGACCACATACACTCTGTCTCCAGCCTTTTTTCTGCCAGTTCTTTAGAAAGGTTATAATGGTACTTCTTTAAGTATTCCAAGCTGATTGGTTTTTGGCTTTTTTGAGGGGGGGGTGGGGGGGGGTTTGGTCATTTTGGTTGCACCAGATTGACCTGCGGATCATTTAGAAGCACGAGGATACGATCCATTGATCCATTAAATGTATCAGATGGTTTGTTGCTGCCACAGGCACCAGCTTTTAGCTCAAAGAATAGAAAATGGAAGTGTGGCTACATTTGTCAACTCTCATGCCTGTTTCTGTTTGGCTAATTTCAGGTCAGGTCTTGTAGCTGCAGAACTGGAGAAGATAAAACAATTCAAGTGTATCCTAAACCATGAAGATGAATGTTCTTTAAAGCTGCTGAGCTTCTCTTCAGAGGAGGGTCATGCTGTGTGTGCTCTTTAACGCCCAGTGTCCAGTCCTGCTGGACAACTCGTACCTTTCAGGGAGGGAGAAACGCTCTGAAGAAGAGGTGACTGGTGCAACTGTGGATGAGAAGGACGTTGCTGATGTTCTGCAGAGGACTTCTCAGGCCATACGGGACATAGATGCTCTTGTAACTGCAGCTATGCAGACATCCCAGCAGCCATGATTAAGACGTTTGTAACTAGAAAATGTCTCTCAGCCTTCTGAACGCAAGTCTGACGTAGCACAAACATCAGTAACACAGAAATGTTTAAAACCAAAATTTGTGTGTGACAATGGGAGTAGACACACATGGTGGGACTGTCCTACTCCATGGCAGCCTGGAGAATGAAGTGGGCTTGTAATTGTAAAGGCTTTAATAAATAAAATGTATTGATTCATTCTAGCACAAGCTAAAGTCCATAGCCCATCCATACCAAGTCCAGCCATCACAGAAACACACAGTTTCTTCTGGAAGGGGGAGGACAAGACAGGACAGGAGACAAGACACACAACTTAGTGGACATCACTGATTTACAGTTTCTGTCACAGACTGTGAATGTGGATGGAGGTGACCGGGGTTTATACTAATTGTTATTCTAATTCCTAATTAGGATGAGAGGCTTTGTCTGAGGTACAGCCTGTACTGAACAATAGAACTGAATTTAAATCATTTGTTAGGACATTTATTTTAATATCACAAGCACTGTACATTTAATAAAACATACTTTGATGGTTTTTTTGTGTTATTTTGCTCAGTTTACAAGGACAATACTACATTTTAAAATAATACTATAAATGATACTATTAATGACAGTGTCGAGCCACTTTCATCATAGCAACTAGTTTTCAGCTGCAGTCCTTGGAAAGGTGAAGAAATGTAGCATAAATTCATTAAAACAGGACATACATAGACATATATTGAAAGAGTAAAATCAGAGGCTTTTATCAGCTGGGGGCGCAACAGGACAAGACCTCGGGAAAATCAGCCAGCGTAGAAAAAATAAGGCCCGTCAAGGAATGCTGATAAAATTATGCAGTATTGCCCAAGAAGATTGTACAAACCTTTTAAATAGTTTTGTCTTTAAATTCCTTCGGAATTTTTATACATGCATTTTTGAGAGGGTTAGGGTTAGTCACCAGGTGACGAGACCTGGTGACTCATTAACATGTGACCCAACAGACAAAGGGGAAGCACCCCAACCGAAACTAGGTGAACGACCCTGCCAACCACCCTGCCAAGGACTCTCAGGTGACCACCCGGGCCATTAACATGCCAATGGTCCACAGGGCTATATTTTCAAGCTCTGCCCCAGCAAACTTAGAACTGAAGAAGCTCTCTGGAGAGAGGGCGAAACGTTTTCAAGGAAACCTTTCAGTCCAGTTGACACAGAGAGATCTACTTTGGATAACCATGACCTGGATGAGTGAGAATCTACACAGACATTAACATGGAGAATTTTAAAATAGTTTATTTTTTCAATCTAACTAAACAGTATCGTAAATACTTTCATTGTTCGGATGAAATAATATTGCCAGTGAGATTAGTTCAGGCAATGAAATTTAAGCATAAAATCAACCGCAGACCGGAGAAATGGTTGTAGTGAGGCGTCTCACTTCCATTACACGATCTTTGGCACGTCCAAACACTAGCGCAGCACCGTACGCATTGCTAAATCCTAGCCCAAGCCTAAGAAACGTTCATGGTGTGCGTGAATGTGTAACTTCTAATAGATAGGCAACTACTTTCGCGATAATAAAGAAAAAGAATAATACCCGTCACACAATGTAAGTGTACTTTAATACTGTTACTGTCAGTAATTCGAAATGAGAATGCGTTAGCTACAATGTCATGGTAGCTATTTAAAGCAAGTGAACGGCTAAAGGTCAACGAGTGACAGCAACGTTTGTGTTTCAAAACAATTTAAGGATGGAAACACGTACAATATTATCACCTAACATGGTAATGCAAGTGTTTTGACTTTGAGTACCTAATCTTAGCCGGTAACGCTGCTGATAACTGATCGAAATAGCGCAGGTTGATTCAAGGATCACCCTTCTGTCCTATAACCAGATGAAATCAATGCCACTGATTGATTTTCATTTGAAACCCTCTACTCTCCCCTCAGGCGAGCCACGGCACTTGTTCCAGTAAGCTCCTGTTTCCATCAGTGGACCACGGCAGCGTCATTTCCAGTCTGAGCGGGTCTATTTGGGACTGGGACCATGAGTGACAAACTGGTTTTTCTGGGCCTGTTGTACTTTGTGCAGGGCATCCCTTATGGGCTCCAGTCCTCCCTGCTTCCTGTCTACCTGCGGGGAGCCGGCCATTCCCTCACCCGTATTGGCTTCACCAAGATCCTCTACTTCCCCTGGGTCCTGAAGGTGCTCTGGGCCCCTCTGGTGGACAGGGTGGGCACCAAGCAGCGCTGGCTGGTAGGAACCGTGTCTGCCCTGGCTCTGACCTGTCTGTGCAGCGCTGCTCTGGCCCCAGAAGCACACATCTGGGGAGTAGCAGCAGCCTTGTTGGCCATGAACTTCCTGGCTTCTGTGCAGGACATAGCTGTGGACGGGGCCGCTGTGGGCTTGCTGAAGGGCCGTGGGGAGTTGGGGCTGGGTAACACAGCCCAAGTGGTGGGTTACAAAGCTGGATCAGTGTTTGCTGGAGGGGGGCTCCTGGCTGTTATCGATGTGGCTGGATGGAGCTGGATGTTCATGCTGCTCACATTTGTCTACGCAGGCGTTGCTCTCTTTGTGTGGGGGGGGCCTTTGTTGGACGATGAGAATCTTTGGGGCCAGCAGGCCGAGAGTGGCGGGAAAGGAGGGCAGGCAGTGGATGCCTGGAAGCCCTGGAAGGCCTGGAGAAAGCTCTTTGCAGTGCCTGGTACTCCCTGGACAGTCTTGTATGTTCTCACATACAAATTAGGTAAGTCTAAATAATAAGAATTTGTTTTTATTTTCATACTACTGTTTATTGTATGTTGGCGTCACCTCGGACTGATCATAGAAGTGGTATTACATGAAATATTCAACGTAGTGACCTGTCCTCAGCGCTAGACAACAAAATAGAAATTGGTCATCATGAGATGAGGCTTTATGTATCAGAAAGCTTCCTTTCAGTATTCTGAAGCCGTTTTAGATTTCATCAATCGTTATGATCAGTTTAATACTGAAAAACACAACAGGAAAATGGCCTCGAGGGGATATGGTTTTTATTGCTGTAAACTCTGTTGGCTTGAATCGGAGTGTGAGGTTAACGACAATCACGAATAAAACAATGAAGTCAATGACTTCACGCTGATATATTTGGGGGAAAAAAGTGACTGAATTCAGATGGACTGATTCACACGATGATCAGACTATAAATATATTTTTAAATATTATTATGCAATGTATTGTTTATCCAGTTCTTTTCATAGAGTGGTGGAAAACATTTCTGGACAGGATTAGAGCTCTCCTGCTGCTAATAGAAGCACTTCTCCACGTCCATTTGATGATGTGATGGTGAAGTTTTTTGTTCAGTTTTGAACACATTTTCTGTTATTTGTTGACTTTAAAGACTGTTAAGAACTAACATCTTGAAGCTTTCCAGAATTTAGTTTTGTTAGTTTTTCTTGTAAATGACAGTAATAAAATCATTTGTATTTGTTTTTTTTCTAATGCAGCCACCTTTGAAACACAAAATGATTGTTCTGCAGATATTTCATGATAATATTTGAGATTGTGTGAAATTTTAAGGGTGTCTAAAAACGTTTTTCTACCATTGTATATAACTGCATGATTTACACTTCTCACTTGTATTAAGATAAAGAATAACAATAATAAAACATGAAGGCCTTTTTTTCCCGTTTTCTGGGGTGTAGTTCTCAAACCCCACCGATAGATGTCTCTGTTGGAGCACTCGTGAGCTGACCGGAGGAACAGAGTTAAACAAGTTGGAAAACCTAAAACACTGACTAAACAGAATGGAGAGAGTTTAACTCCCGTGTGTGTATTAAAAACACAGACACTGCCAGAAAAGTTTGGCTTCTGTAATACTATAGTTATAAACTATAGACCATAAGCATTTTGAGTGTGGTGATGTTTGAAAGCATATTGTGTTTAAAAAAGTGTTTTACGTCTTTATTTTGAAAGGAAAGTAAGAATCCAGGCAGTTTTGTCCTAGTAAAGAATTAGTGTGTGTGGGAGAGAAAGTTTGGTGTTTGGTCTCAGAAGGGGATTAGGTAGGGATTAAAGTGTCCTTTGTCTTATTTTCAAACTGAAATGCAAGCCTTCACAGAATGCCAGATCCATATATAATGTGTGTGGTAGCAGTGGAACATATGTGCACCCTCACAGTTGCAGTGTCTACTGTATTTGCTGGAAATGTTTTGCGTGTGTTTTTAAATGGGCCGTGTTTGCTGCGTTTTTGAGTATGGTTCAGTAATGGGATGAGCCCCAGTAGACGACGCTACCAGACAAGTAGGAAGGCTGGCTGGCCCCCCTCCACAAGCCCCAGAATTACCCCCCTCTCCACAAACACTCTCACTGCTACCTTCACAGATGATCATGGTCCGAACCAGAGCTGGGTGTGTGTGGGGTTGTGACTGACACGGGCTGGGACAAGTTTAACTTTCAGAGAGAAAGAAGAAAGGAACAAAGTAGGAGAGATTACTGTGGTCACATGATCAGTACGTAAAACACGGATGTCAGACATTAAAGGGAAAGGTTTCAGAGACACCTTTACCATCCGGAGTGGTTGACTGGGACGGCTGGGAGGAAGGGGGAAAGACTGGGACAGCTGGGAGGAAGAGGGAAAGACTGGGACGGCTGGGAGGAAGAGGGGAAGACCAGGAGAAAGGGAAAGACTGGCGACGGCTAGGAGGAAGATGGAAAGACTGGGAGGAAGAGGGAAAGACTGGGAGAAAGGGAAAGACTGGCACGGCTGGGAGGAAGATGGAAAGACTGGGAGAAAGAGGGAAAGCCTGGTACGGCTGGGAGAAAGAGGGAAAGACTGGGAGGAAGAGGGGAAGACTGGGACTGCTGGGAGGAAGATGAAAAGACTGGGAGAAAGAGGGAAAGCCTGGGACGGCTGGGAGGAAGAGGGAAAGACCAGGAGAAAGGGAAAGACTGGCGACGGCTAGGAGGAAGAGGGAAAGACTGGGAGAAAGAGAGAGAGACTGGGACGGCTGGGAGGAAGAGGGAAAGCCTGGGAGAAAGGGAAAGACTGGGACGGCTGGGAGGAAGATTGAAAGACTGGGAGAAAGAGGGAAAGACTGGGACGGCTGGGAGGAAGAGGGAAAGACTGGGAGAAAGAGGGCAAGACTGGGACGGCTAGGAGGAAGGATGAAGAAGTGGATGAATTAATAAACAACCACCAAATGGTGCCCTGAGTGGGCGGGGGGGCGGGGGCAATCACCAATATTCAAAAGCACCCGAGGACATCATCATCATCATCATCATCCTGGAACTGTAGAGCTAACACCACTCATATCTCCCCACCATATGTACAGTCAGCCAGAGACCATTCACAACCCTCCACATTTTCTTATGTGACAGCCAGAGTTTCCCTGGAAAAACCCTAAAACTAAACCTAAACCCTAACTCTAAACCCTAAAACTAAACCTAAACAATAACTCTAAAACCTAACCCTAAACCCTAACTCTAAACCCTCACCCTAAACCCTAAACCTAACCAGATGGCAGGTTTGCAATTTACTGGACAAATGCTTGAAATTCTGGTCAGCTAGTGTCTGAAGTCAGTGAGCTCAAAGGATAAAGGATATGCAGGCAGGAATGGTTTCACAGCAGGTGGGACAGAGGCAGGAGTCCCAACAGTTGCACTAAAAGTCTTTTATTGTCCAAAAATGACCAGGAAGGAAACAGTTTTTCTAAAAAAAAACAAACTACAAAAAATGCTACATTAACTAGGTTTGACTCTGTAAGATAAACCAACTAAAAGCACTAGATCAACCAGGTTAGACTAATTCAGAAAATAAACAAAAACCACAAAGATCCACAGGGAGCAAAAACCAGAGGAAAGACAAGGAAACCCGATGGAGGCGACTCACAGGGAGACGCAGGGGACTCACAGGGAGACGCAGGGGACAGGGCTGGAAGCACGAGCCTGAGGAACTGGCCTTAAATACAGCCCATGTTTACTTTAGGTTCAGCTAGGGTTAGACCGCAGCACAAGAAGTAAGAGTAGCAGCAAGACAGGAAACAGAACTAAAAACACACAAAATAAAAGCATCCGTTACAGCACGTCAAGTTTGAATCTTTCTATTTTAAAGTTATATCAAATAAAAAGAGGGCTAACCCTAACCCTGGCTGTTCACTCACTTTATGCATTTGAAATATAAATAGAATAAAAACTTGTTTGGGCTTGTGGTCTGATGTACCCGGCCTTCATGGAGGCTCTGGACCTCTGGAGCTCCCACTGGTGACCCTGTCCTTCTACTGGGAGATGTTAATGCTCACAGAAGCAGCACCAAGTGGTGTTTTGGTGCTGGACCTTTGGACTAGTCACACTTAGTGCACAGCAAACACCATGTTTGAGCATGATGCTGGACTCATGCTGATAGCCACCTCGGCCAGCGGCTGCCGTTCCTTTTAAACCAACGCTCGGTGGCTGACAGGTTGACAGCGAGCGCCTCGATGAGAGCGACTTGAGCACTGAGTTGAAGTTGTGACACACAATCTTGACTTTATAGAGAAGAGTAGGGTTAGGGTTAGACAGCCAATCATGGTGCAAAACGGTGAAAAATAGAAAAAGAAGAAGAAAAAGGAAAGACATCCAGTAATAGGAAAGTCTGGCCTTCCGGAGCTCTGTCAGTCTTTTCCTGTATACAGACACAAAGACTAATTTATGGGGATATCTAGAAAGTTTCAGGCTACTGGAAACCAGTCCAAGCACCTGCTAATTCACCATTTGGGCCTTGGGATACTCCCGGAAGTGTCCCGCTTAAACTGCTGCCCCCCCACTAGCAGAAGAAAGAGGATGAATACGATCTAAAAACAACATTTTAAAATAACGTCATACATAATACATACAAGCCCGTAAACATGATCACATGACAAAGACTATCTCCAATAAGGCTGTAGTTGAATCTTCTCTCAGTGTGTGAGTAGCCATGTAGCATGTGTGAAGGAGTCAGTGTGTGAGTAGCCATGTAGCATGTGTGAAGGAGTCAGTGTGTGAGTAGCCATGTAGCATGTGTGAAGCTGACCTGGGTTAGGGTTAGAAATGACTTGTATTGTCTCTGTTACAGAGTTTCATTTCTCTGTTCTCCATTTACCTTCCTACCAACGTCTCTGTGGCTACTTTCTTCTCCTCTGTGGGGCAGCGGGCTGGGTGGGGCCCCTCTTCAAACCCCCGAGGACTGCTGACCTCCAATGGCGGATTTTGCATGGTGCCGTCGCTTGTGGCTCTGTGGTGTGTGTTTCTACCCCAGCTGTGTCAAACACCTGCCCGTTCTGTGGTCACCCTGGAACGGTTTTTCATTTGTTCAATGTCAGATGCAGGCTGAGGCTCGGTTTTAGTTTTTGTAGACTGTCACATGACCTGCAAGCTTATATTTGCTGCCTGGTGTTGTCCTGGTGTTTTGTGTTCTGTTGCCGTCGACATTTTGCACTTTTCTGATGTTTTACATAACTGACTTATGTGTTCATTGTGAACTGTGAATAAAGTGTTTGGTAAAACCTCAACCTCTCCTCCTCTCTCCGTCTGTGGCTACTCTCTCCTCCTCTCTCGTGTTAGCAGCTAGGAGAGTGTGGGGAGTTTTGTAGGCTCTTTTTTTCGCTCTTAGGTTTTTATTTTGGTCACGATCTGTTGGCGGTGGGTTATATTGGTGGTGGTGTTTACTTTGGTGTAGTTTGACTGAAGTTGGTGGGTGTTCTGTGCAGTTTTTGGCGATCGTTTTTGTCTGCCGGGAGCGCTGCTCAGGAGCCGGCATGGCAGTTGTCGACCTCTTCGGGCTGTCGCGGAAGCACGGCGTCAAGGTGGGCGCCGGCTCCGTGGAGGAGGTGGCGCTGGCCGTGGGCCAGATCGTCGGCCACGGTGCCGTTAGATCTGCTGCCCGCATGAACAGGGCGGTGGTGGTGTTTTTGGACAAAGCGGAGCACGCGAACAAGCTGGTGGAGACGGGGATCAGCGTCAGCGGCTTGTTTGTGCCGGTGCTGCCGCTGACGCGACCCGCAACGCGCAATGAGCTTCTGGTTGAAAACCTTTCTCGTCATGACTACCAGCTGTTTGCCACCTCCGCCTTGCTGAAGTGTTTTGGCTGTGGGGAGGAGGGGCACCTCGTCAGGGCTTGCCCGTACCGCCCCGTTTCGGCGGGGGTTGCCACGGCGTCTGCGGCAGCAGCTGGGGGGCCCGCCCCGGCGGCTTGCCCGCGGGCGCCCGTTCCTGCGCAGCGCGCGGGGGCGGGGTGCGAGGGGCACGGTGGTGGGGAGATGGTAGACACGGGGGCAGCTGAGGTGGTGGGTGCCGCCTGTGAGGTGGCGGGTAGCGCGGGTGAGGCGGTGGGGAGTGACGCAGGCGCGGCGGTGGGTGGCGCCGGTGAGGCCGCAGGTGAGGTGGTGGGTGACGCCAGTGGGGTGGTGGGTGATGCAGGCGCAGTGGTGGGTGACGAGGGTGCGGGGGTGGCCGCGGGTGACACAGGCGAGGTGGCGGGGGGCGCAGGCAGGGTGGTGAGTGATGCAGGCGGGGTGGCGGGTGGGGTGGGTCCGCCAGAAGGGTTTGTGGATGAGGGTGGCGAAATGGAGGTGTTTGAGTCTGCTCCTCCGAAGCGGGGCAGTAAACGTAAAAACCAGGCTGCGGTGGTGGACTGTAAGGCGGGGCGGCTGGAGGCCCCGGCAGCCGCCGCTGCGGACAGTGACAGTGACGCAGAAGCATCCATGTCTGACTGCAGCGACGAGTCCAGTGTCGCCACTGCTAGTCAGGAGAGCACGTACTACCCAGACACCATGTTCCAGATGTTCCTTCAGCACACTAAAGGCATGAAAAGCGTAGACGTAGGAACGTTTTTCCCAGACAAACATCTGTTCCTCCGTTCGGGGAGACAGGTTGTGAGACATGGAGCCACGTCTGTGTTGACCCCTCAGGAGATTTTTAGACTGAAGAAACTGTTGACAAGGGTTAGGAAGGAGCTTGCTTTTTAACTCACTATGGCGTCTTTTAGAGTGGGGACGTTGAATGTCAATGGTGCCAGGGCGGCAGAGAAGAGGGCTCTGGTGTTTGACACAGCCCGAAGGAAACATGTGGATGTCTTTTTTTTGCAAGAAACTCATAGCGATGACTGGAATGCATCTGGCTGGGACAGGGAGTGGGAGGGGCGGGTGGTCCTGAGCCACCTTAGCGCTGCTCAGGGTGGGGTGGCTCTCCTGTTTTCCAGGTCCTTCACTCCTGCCTCAGTGGAGGTGGAGCATGTATTGCAGGGGAGGTGTCTTTTAGTGAAGGCACTTTTTGACAAACATACTCTGGTTTTTGTAAATATTTATGCTCCGACCAACGGTGCAGAGAGGAAGAGCTTTTTAGAGATGGTCAGCACCAAGCTGACCTGCTGCGGCTCGGAGGCTTTCTTAATCTTGGGGGGGGATTTTAACTGTACGCAGGATGACTTAGTAGACCGCAACCATGCAGAGTCTCATCCAGGATCCATGCACGCTCTGGGGCAGCTGGTCCGCTCCCATGGCCTCGTGGATGTGTGGAGGAGGATGCACGCAGACTGCCGTCAGTATACCTGGTCCCGTGTGGGTCAGGACAGGGTTTCTATGGCCAGGCTTGACCGGTTTTACTGTTTCAAGCACCATTTTAATGCTCTTAAGAGCTGCAGCATCACGCCAGCCGGTTTTACTGACCATTCGTTGGTTTTATGTCATATTTACATCCAGAATGTTTTACCGAAGAGCGCTTACTGGCATTTTAATTCTGCTCTGACCTCTGACGGAGGTTTTAGGTCCACTTTTGGACTCGGTTTAGGCTCAGGAAACCCGATTTTACGTGTCTTAGGCAGTGGTGGGACCATGGGAAGACAGAAATCAAGCTCCTGTGCCAGCAGTTTACTCTTAATGTCACACGCGATGCCTGCAGATCTATTGCAGAGTTGGAGAGCGAGATCGTGGACTTGGAGACACTGAGTGCGTCCACGAACAATCAGGGGTATATTGAAGGCCTCAAGTCCAAAAGACTAGCTTTGAGGGTCCTGCTGGGAACCAAGGTGCAAGGTGCACTGGTCCGGTCACGGGTCCAGAACATCACGGAGATGGATGCCCCTTCTAGCTTCTTCTTCGGCCTGGAGAAGCGATATGGTCAGAGGAAACTTATTCACTCGCTGCTTTCTGACACGGGGCAGGTTCTCTGCCTCTGTCCTGCCGCAGGGCCGTTGTAGCCCTCCTGCCGAAGAAGGGCAGCCTGCAGGACATGAGGAACTGGCGCCCCGTGTCCCTCCTCTGCACCGACTATAAGATCTTGTCCAAGGTGTTGGCTACCAGGCTGGGGGGGGCGATGGAGGAGGTCATCCACCGTGACCAGACCTACTGCGTGCCTGGCCGGTCCATGGTGGACAACATCCACCTGATTCAGGATGTTTGGAAGGTCTCCAACCTTTTGGGGCTCGGCGCTGGTCTGATTTCACTGGATCAGGAAAAGGCATTTGACCGTGTTGAGCACCGCTTCCTGTGGAAAACCATGGAGAAGTTTGGGTTCCGCATGGGCTTTGTTGTCAAGATCCAGGCGTTGTACGGAGGCATTGAGTCTATTCTGAAGTTTAACGGCAGTCTGTGTGCTCCCTTCAGGGCGTGTAGAGGTGTGAGACAGGGCTGTGCCCTGTCCGGGATGCTCTATGCGCTCTCCCTCGAGCCCCTCCTCTGTAAGATCCGCTCCAGCATTGCTGGTTTGGCTTTTCCTGGTTTTCATAAGAACATTGTTGTATCCGCCTACGCTGACGACGTTGTTGTAATGGTCCGGAATCAAAGAGACGTGGACATTTTATCTGCTTTAACAGACTCTTTTAATGTTCTGTCTTCTGCGAGGGTGAACTGGAGAAAGAGTGAGGCCCTCGCTGTTGGTCAGTGGTGTGACGATCCCCCGGTCCTGCCCCAGAATCTGTGCTGGAAGAGGGACGGTTTTAAATACCTCGGAGTCTTCCTGGGGGATGAAGGCACAGAGAAGAGGAATTGGGGGGACGTCCTGGCCAGAATAGAGGGAAAGTTGCAGAAGTGGAGATGGTTGCTCCCCCGGATGTCCTACAGGGGGCGCGTCCTGGTGGTGAATAACCTTGCGGCCTCTTTGTTGTGGCATCGGCTGGCGTGTCTGGAGCCGCCGCCGGGGCTGCTGGATCAGGTCCAGGCGAAACTGGTGGACTTCTTCTGGGACAACAGACACTGGGTTCCGCAGGGGGTTTTGTCTTTGCCGAGGGGGGAGGGGGGGCAGGGCCTCGTCCACCTGGCCAACCTGGGCAGGGCTGCCACTTTCAGGTTACAATTTGTCCAGAGGTTTTTGACGGGTCCGGTGGATCTGGTGTGGAGAGAGCTGGCCGGCTGTGTTCAGACGTGCAGGTGACCTGGGCCTGGATGCTGCTCTGTTTCTACTTGATTCTAAATTTGTAAATTTAAATGGGGTGCCTCCTTTTTATCAGGGTGTTCTCAGGTCGTGGGCCCTGTTTAAGGGCAGTTCAAGGAAAAGCTCGACCTCTCTGTTCTGGCTTTTGAATGAACCCGTCGTTTACGGTGCCAGACTGGACATTTCCTGCGAAGCCATGCCGGGTTTGGAACCGGTGCTGCTTCGCTCCAGGACTTTCCAACTGAAGCAGATCCACCAGGTCCACCAGGATGCTGCAGAGGACTCTGGCACTGTGGAGGCGGAGGCTGACTGCTAGAGAGAGGATTCTCCTGGCTGCGTACGGCAGAGGGACTGAGCCCAACCCGGAGGACCCTTTTCCGGATCTACGTCTGACTCCTCAGCTTGGCGACGCCTCCGGCCCGCTGCTGGAGAACACCCGAGAACTGGACCTCCGCACGGGCGACAAAAAGACCATGTACTTTAGCTGCGTGAGAGTGCTCTGCAGGAGGCGACTGAGCAACAGGCCACCATCTGTGTGGAGCAGCAGGCTGGGTGGAGCCCAGGTGATGCCATGCTGGAGGGTCCTCTACAAACCCCCGATCCAGAAGAGGACTGCTGACCTCCAATGGAGGATTCTACATGGTGCCATTGCTTGTAACTCTGTGGTGTGTGTTTTTAACCCCGCTGTGTCGGACGCCTGCCCGTTCTGTGGTCGCCCTGAAACGGTTTTTCATTTGTTCAGCGAGTGTGAGAGGCTCATGGGTTTCCTCGCTCTTCTAGCAGATGTTTTTGCCTCATTTGGTGTCCCCTTTGATGAGAAGGTGTTCATTTATGGTGCTGGGTACAGGAGAGCAGGTCAGAAGAAGTGGCAGCTCCTCAACTTTGTTTCTGGCGCGGCTAAGCTGGCCATCTATGTGTCGCGGAGGAACAGGGTTGAGGGGCGTGCAGGTCAGGACGCAGCCTCAGTGTGGCGCTACAATGTCAGGTGTAGGCTGAGGCTCGAGTTCGGTTTTTGTAGACTGTCACATGACCTGCAAGCTTTTATCGATACCTGGTGTTGTCAGGATATTTTGTGCTCTGTTGCCGACGACAATTTGCAATTTTCCAATGTTTTAAGTGACTGACTTATGTGTTTATTGTGTTTGTTGTGAACTTTGAATAAAGTTGTTTGGTAAAACCTCAAACCTCTCCTCCTCTCTCCATCTGTGGCTACTCTCTCCTCCTCTTCACTCTCCATCTATGGCTACTCTCTCCTCCTCTCTCCGTCTGTGGCTACTCTCTCCTCCTCTCTCCGTCTGTGGCTACTCTCCTCTCTCTGTCTGTGGCTACTCTCTCCTCTTCCACTCTCCATCTGTAGCTACTCTCTCCTCCTCTCCGTCTGGCTACTCTCTCCTCCTCTTCACTCTTCATCTGTAGCTACTCTCTTCTCTCTCCGTTTCCACTCATAATGGTATTTTCTAATATAGTCATCATGGTTGTCATTTCCTTCTCTCTGTGTGTTTTTTGGATCTTTGGATATCTTTTCACTACTGTCATTTTCTCTCATTTTTTTTCTCAGTGTCATCACTGAAATTCTTTTTGTCCCTTTAGTTTCTCCCCCACTTTTATCTCCTCTCTTCTGAAGCCTTTTCTTTTTCCTTTCACTCTGCTGGTGAATCTAATGAAATCCCTGCTGAAATGGACACTTGTTGCACTTGTTGTTGAGAGTATTTCTAGGAAGCAATAATCAGCCTACCTGATGCAGCCCCTCAGAACCACCCCAGAACCAGATCAGAACCACCCCAGAACCACCTCAGAACCACCCCAGAACCAGATCAGAACCACCTCAGAATCAGATCATCCCGCTAACTAAGTAGACCAGTCTGGTACTTGAGTCCTTGACTTCTTCTCATGTGATTGGATGGTTTTCTACTGGCCATCAAGTCAGGACTTCTCGAGCTCCACCTGGACTGGTCCTCGGGACGGGCAGATGGGGGTGTGTCAGAGGGCAGAAGGGGGTGTGTCAGAGGTCAGACTGACTGCCATCACTGGGAGCTTCTTTGCTCTCTGATTATTTTTCCTGTCGTTCTCTTTCATCCTTCCTTTCTCCTGCTCTTCTATTGTTGTTTGTCTCCTCACTGACTGACTGACTGACTGACTGACTTGTCGGCTGTTTTGCGTCGTCTTTGACAGCAGTCTGGGAGCCAGGCTGTCACTCAGCAGCTCCTCGCTCCCTCCGTCTCTCTGAAGTCAGTCTCCATTAATATAATAATAGCGTGTAGTCGGCACCACTGAATATTTGACTGTAATGTTCAGCAGAACGTTCCCCCACACAGAGGAAGCGTTAGCGCCTGACACAAACTTCATTTTGACTGAAAGCTCTTTGTGAGCTCTGTTTCATCTGTGGAAGTTTTTGTGTTTCTGTTGTGCTTTCGTTTTGTGCTGTAGGAAAAGTGCGAGGCCTCTGTTTGATAAAGTGACTGGGGGTATTCTTTTTCTTGTCAGGCATCTATTATTGACACTTTCCAGGAATAGGCTGAGGTGCACTGCTTGTTGACGTGCAGTGTTTGTTCTTGTCATCTCTGGAAAACCATCTTGTTGAGCCTTGCAGGCCAAGTAGTTTGGTGCGCCCTCCTGGTTGGGTTTGACTGTGATTGGCACAGGCGTGTGTTCTCAGCAAGACTTGTTAAAGCAATTCTTATCTTTTTGTCATGTTGCACACAACTTGGAAAAATCTGAACATGAGCAACCCTGCCTCCCTCCAAAGTTGCACCTCCTTGCCCCTGGCTGACCTCTGACACTCTTTCCCAACACATGTGGCGGAGGAGCGGCACCATAATGCTACAGTAGTGCACACTTAAATATAAGCTCTGATGCTAACGCCGGCAATCACTATCCCTAACCTACTAAAGCTAATGTACTAACGACAACTTCACATTAAACACTGTGCTGATACAAGCTTTTTTTTTTTTGGTTTAAGCTAGTATTTTATTCATAAATGTCTCAACTGCATGGTGGCTTGATTGTGTGTCTTGCTGCTAAATGACAAATGTAAACACATTGTTTACAAGATATCATTATGTATTGTATAGTACAGGGGTGTCCAACCCATTCCACAAAGAGCCGTGTGGCTGCAGGTTTTTTGTTCCAACCAAGCAACAGCACACCTGACTGAAGTTATTTAATCAGCTGATCTGAGTCTTCAGACAGCTGATTGGTCAAACTCTGTGTGTTTGATTGGTTGGAACAAAAACCTGCAGCCACACGGCTCTTTGTGGAATGGGTTGGACACCCCTGGTATAGTATTTTTAAAAGCCTTGCCTGTGTCCTTTTTCATTCTAAATCATTTTGTTGTGTTTTTCTGTGTGTGCATGTCATGTTTGTGTATGTGTGTCTGTTCTTGTACATGCTACATCCCGAGTGCCCAAAAACTCATTCCACGAGCAGAATGTGGATATTTTTTTTTTTTTTTTTTTTTTTTTTTTTGGGTGGGGGGGATGATGATGACATTTTGGCAGGTCTTCACAAATTCAAAGGCCTGTTTGAGGGTTTAGATTTGGTTTTAAGGTTGGGGTTAGAGGGCAATTCTTTAGCCTGAAGGGCCACACTGGGTCTTAGATCTCGATGAAGGGGCCGGCCAGGTGGTGCAGGAAGCTAACCCCCCAGATGACGATTAGAGGTTAACTAAAAATCCTGCTTGATGGACTATTGACTGAGGAAATATTGTGAAGAGCCTGTAAATTGATGCAACTAGAGATGGATGATGAAGCTCAAAATGATGTTTGGCCCCACCTTCTTGAGAGGACATATTAGCATGCTAGGTGAAGGGGGGGGTCTGAACCTTTTTCTAACCAATCAAGCTGACAACCCTCTTCATTTGGCTTTTAGAGGAATGATTGTGAAGGCTCTGTGGGCCAGATTAAATAGCTCATCGGGCCACATGTGGCCCCCGGGCCTTACTTAGGGTTAGAACCAGGTTAGGGTTAGTTAGGACGTTTGGAGTAAAGGGTCTGGGTAACATTATGGCTATGAAAGTCCTCACAAAGATAGAATTACAAGGATTGTGTGTATGTGTGTGTGAGACAGGTGAGCAGGGGGCGGTGACCATGTTTCCTCTCTTCCTGCTGGACCATCACATGACTGCCAGGGAGCTGAGCTTCTGGAACGGTGTTGTTGCCATGGGCTTCTCCATCTGTGGCTCATCTTTAGGTGGACTACTGCTGACTAAGTTCAGGTAAGCTCATCAAGCCTATTAGATGAGGCTCCATCAATCACAGACACTGTCAGAAAAACGTAATCACACTGTGATGAAGGATCTGCAGTGACAATAATTCCAGAATATTCCCAAACGTGAATGAATTTTCCACTTAAAGACAAGTGGGCAGAAAGCAGTGGAGGTCTGACACTTACGACCATGTGTCGTATGTGTCAGCATCCACATCACTGTCTGGCTCCTCCATTTCTGCAGCGCTTATCTAGAGGGTTAGAGGGTTAGGGTTTCTCTCTCTCTCTCACACACACACACATACACTCACACACACCCTTGGGATTTAGAGACATTTGCAGAGACATTCAACTCCTGAATTGAAGCCTTGGTTTTGCAGAGAAGGGTTAGGAGTTTCAGAGTCTGACAAACACGTCGATGTTTGTTTCTGATCTTGGCTGCCACAGGTTTTATGGCAGCATGCCTCCACCCTGCCTCCATCCTGCCTCCGGCCAGTGTGAGGTCATGGGAACTACAACCTTTCTGAAGGATAGTCTGTTCCCACAGGATGGCTGACTGAACTGCGTCTGCCATGAACGATGAACGTTCCTGGGTTTGAGGGATGGAAGAACACGTAGAAGTTTGAGCTGTTCATTTGGGAGGTAGCTGACAGAGCCGAGGACTGGTCCAGCCAGTACTACCGTCCAGAATACAACTCACCTTCTCCTGGTTCATGCTGTTTGAAGAAATGCTTTGCTCTAATCCTGGGTTACGTTAGCCTGCCAGCTGCTAAACTATTAACGGTTGACAGGACAACACGACCTGGATCAGATGGTTTGTGTGGACAGGAGCCGTATTTTTTTCTTTTTATCTTCAAAGTTCCTCTTCTGTCTCTCCTGTGAAGGGCTGTCATGAAGACAGCAACAGGAAAGAAAACTGTCAGTTATGAAACATATAGACTCTTATCTTTGGAGGTTTTAAGAATACGTTTTTGCTGGTTTCATATTTCTGGCTGTCAGAATTTGCAGTCCAGTGAAATGTCCAGGTGGAAGCAGCAGCAAGGTGGAGGAAGAGGCCGATCCTAGCCTTGACAGGTAGTTAGCAGGAGCGTTTACCAGTGTGCCAACAAGCTTTTGTTGTCTGTCAAAGTTTAACCCCAACATGGTTTTAAATTGTAGATGATGCAGTCAGCAGCAAAACGCTTGATTTCTGCTCTTCTTATACATTCCATAAAAACATTGACTTGTTTGTAGCTTCTGTGTTAGCCCGTCACACGCGCACACACATGCACGCACACACATGCACACACACGCACACAGAGAAGGGGCTGTCTGCTGGGCACCCACTTCTAACAGCTCAGTCTGGAGTTTTATCCTCCGCCATCAGAATGGATGAGTGCTCCGTGAAGGAGCCCCTTTGCAACCTTCACTGGAAACCTGAGATCTGGGCTATTATGGGATAGCTTGTGTAAGGTGGACAACAAGCTAGTTCTCTTTCTCTCACTCACTCTCTCATACACACACACAGAAATAGTGAGGACATTTTGGCTGGTCCTCACAACTTTAAAGTCCTGTTTGGGGCTTCAGACTTGGTTTTCAGGTTAGGGTGAGAACTGGGTTTAGGTCAAGCTCAGGGGTCAGGGGGTCAGGGGTCAGTTGCGGTGGCCAGGTTAGAGTAAGGGGCTGCGTAATACATTTTTTTAATAAAAGTCCTCACAGAGATAGAAGTACAAGGATGTGTGTACTCAGTTTGTAAGAAGTACAAGAACACACACACACACACATCTCCAGAGAGTGTGATATGAGTGCTGCTACTGTGGCTGCAGGATGGACTGGTTTCCAGTAGAGAGGTCTGGAAAGTCCAAGTATGAGGGAGAAGATAAATTAGGTGGATGCGGGTGGGTGTGTGTGAGAGTGTGTGTGTGTGAGAGAGACAGAGAAAGTGTGTGTGAGAGAGTGTGTGTGTGTGTGTGAGAGAGAGAGTGAGTGTGTGTGTGACTAGATTGTATATCTCATACAGGAGTGCACACACACACATTAAAAACGAGGCAGGGGAGTGGTTGAGTGGCAGCTATCCTCTGAGTGATTGGCAGCGTTAATCCCTGATGCCACACAGGGATTAACGCTGCTGTGTGATTGTGTGTGTGCATGTGTGTGTGTCCATGTGTGTGTTTCAGGAGCTGGTTAACAGTGGTTAATTATCATTCTCATGCTGGGCATCTCTTCAGGTTATTGATTACGTCACAAGCCAAACCCACGGGGGACTATTTTCTTGCTCCTACAGAGATCCCTGAACGCCTGGGGACATGTTTACTGGCCCGTGTGCACTTCCTGTGTGTGTGTCAGACATGCACTGGTGCCCCGTCTCTACCTTAGATCATGGAGCAGTCGTGTCTTTCTGACCCCTCCTCAGGCAGCCTGTTTTCTCATCTCTCCTCAGTATCGGGGCGCTAATGCGACGCGTGTTTGTGCTGCGAACCATCAGCATGGTCTTCCAGAGCTCTCTGCTGACCGTCCCTGAACCATCAGCACTGATGACAGGTGAGACACACCCCTCTGGAAACCAGTCTGGAAACCAGTCTGGACATTTCATTTGCTCTCACCTGCTGATTTACCCCCCTTGTTCTTCTTTGTGGTACCTGCCTTGAGCATCAAATGTGTGTAGATTACCAGGTGACACCGGGTACGGTACAGGTGCATTCAGGTCAGAAGTCTCCAGCCGAGTGGATGTTTTGTTTGTGAAATACACCGTGGAATCTAGAGCCGTGAATAAGCTTTCCAGCGTGATGGAGGATGTTGAGCCAGACTCAGCCGTTCCTCTGAAGGCCGTCAGCAGGAGACCAGTCATCTTTCACACATGTATGTGGGAGAATCAGCCCTGGGCTCAGTTCTGGCTCCACTTCAAACAATTAGAGAGCTATCACACACATTCAGTGTTGACGCAGCCAAAGTGGGGCCATCGTGTGGAGGAGGTTGATAGACAGGTGCTACCCCCCCCCCAGCCCCCCAGGAGAGCCACTGGGTTATTCATGTCTGACTGACACGTCTCCGAGCATCACTCCAGCTCTGGGATGCAGACGTACAGCGTTGCTCTCTGCTGGCGCCCCATCTTCCTCCATCAAGCATCTCAGACTGGAAGCCGAGGCCCTCCATTTGCTTTGAACCCAGAACAAAGAGTTCAGGAAAACTCAACCAAACAAAAACAGCGAGCGAGTTTCACATGTTTCAATATTACATGATAACCTTCCACTTGGCGCTCTTCAGTCTGATCAGGGGATGCGACTGCAGCAGTCGGTGACTAAAGCCTCTAATTCAGGGGAAACTCTGATGGCTGCAGTGAATAATTCAGCATTGGAGCAGAGACAGACAGCCTCTGTGGTTGCTCTGCAACTTCTCCTCAGAGGATACAGTGGGGAGTGGGGGGGCAGCAGAGGGGGAAAAAGAGCAGCCACTTGCTGTTTCTTTCTGTTTTCACTTCTTCTTCCAGCTGTACAGTGACACAGAAAAGCAGAGACAAGTGTGTGAAACAGTAGCTTATCTGTGTTCTTTGTGGAGGAAAGCATGGATTCTAATGTGCCTTTGCTCCTTTAGGTTTGGCTGTGCTGAGCTTGAGTGTTCAGCACTTCCTGGGTGGTCTCATCACTACGCTCACCTTCACAACCATGATGCACTGCAGCCAGAGAGCTGACGAAGGCATTCAGGTAATGAGCAGCAGCCTCCGTCTGGAGCCAATGTTGCTAATCCTGAATCATTTAACTCTCCTCACTCATCTGGGCTTTTATTTAAACATCATTTTAATTAGCAGTCTAGGCTCCAAAATCATTAAAGATTTCTCATCAGTACAGAAAAAAAGTCAGAGGGTACCTGGGTAAATACTATGGAAAACAGCCCATTTTCCTTGATGGTGTGTGTGAGTGTGTGAGCCTGTTAGGTTTGGAGTAATGCAATTCTGCTTGTATTAGATGTGGCCCCGGGTTCCTCCTGCCGTCTGAAACATGCACATGGGCTGATGGGAGCCTCTAAATTGGCCTTGAATGGTGTTTTGGTTGTTTTTGGTTGTTTTGGTTGTTGGGTGTTTTCACATATAAACTGTGTGTTTACATGTGATCATAGCTCTGGTCTCCTGTCAGCACTTCCTGTCTGTTTGCTGGTTTTCTTCTTTGCTGTCCTCCACGAGACACTGTCCTTGCGCTTCTCTCTTTGTCCTGTCTGTATTTTTTTCAATGCTCCGTTTTCCACTCCTCTAACTTCATGCTCGACTCTCTCATTTTCCTCTCTTTCACACCAGCCTTTTTGTCCTCGTAGTAACTGGGCCGTCTTTGCCTGGAGGTGATTGCTGTTCACACAACCATTCAGACGTCAGTCAGTCACTGTCTCAAAGGTGACAAATTATCATCTAAATTGCTGTCACTCATTAAATGGATTCAAACAGAAGGAGGCTGGGCTGCAGCACCGTTAGCAGCATCTACTTATTCATGAAACGAGTGAGAGTGCAGATCAGCAAGAGCAGAGATGATCAGAATCATTAATGTGATAGGTTCCAGCGTTTGCTCTGTAGCTGTGTGTGTGTGTGTGTCCCCTTGTGTGTGTGTGTGTTATTGAAGGTAGTGCTATCCAGTGACAGAAAGCTGATCGTGTGACTGCTTGTTAACGATCCTCATGGGACAGAAACCAAATCTGTTAAACAAGGTGCTCAGAATAAAGACCCTCCACTTAGCCGTGGTCACACAAGCTTCTGGTGTGCACATACTCACCAGCAGTTCTCCAGCTCTCTTTGAATAATTGGTATAAGTTTCCCTTTTTTTATCCTTTGGGTTGAAGTCATCAGTCAGAGTTTAGGGCATTAACGTTTTCTGTAAAACCATTTGAACTCTGAGACTCTAGCAGTTTAATATTGGATCACTCATGACTAACATGGCTGCCCCTATTAAACGGAGGATATTCTAGAACTTTCTGCTGCTGCACTTTCTTCCAGGAAGCACAGAGAATGTAGGTGTCAGATTCAATGCTTGGTAGCGTAATGGGAGCTGCTGAACCTAGTAGCGACCGTGGTCACGTGACCACCGAAGGAAGGTTCTGGAATAGCCACAGACTGGAATAACTGGACCACTACACAGACTCACTGGTTAGTCAGATGGTCCTGAAACACTGAACTGCAGCTGCTTTTACTACTGCAAGAACCTCCCTGGAAGGCCCATTTCCAGGAACCTTTACAGGGCCTAACCGAGTCCCTGCTCCAGTAGAGGTGCTTCCAGAGCATCTGGAAGGTTCACAGAGCTGCACCTTTCCCACAGGTGACCTTACAGCCTCATTCTGCAATGGAGTCAATTCATTTTTTCCTCAAGCTTCTACACTCAAAACCCCCAGA
The DNA here is from genome assembly GCA_015343265.1 of Pao palembangensis. Taxonomy (NCBI): domain Eukaryota; kingdom Metazoa; phylum Chordata; class Actinopteri; order Tetraodontiformes; family Tetraodontidae; genus Pao; species Pao palembangensis. Next base: position 18,030,462 of record CM027081.1, read on the forward strand.
TGATGGTGAGCCACCAGCTTGGCCCACCTGTGGTGGATGGATGGATGGGGAATGGATGGATGGGAATGGGTGGATGGGTGAATGGATGGATGGATGGGGGAATGGGTGGATGGATGGATGTGGGAATGGATGAATGGGTGGATGGGGGAATGGGTGGATGGAAGCAAAACAACACAAACAAACAAAACGGCAGATCTCAAGCACCTTTCTGACCCCAGATCTTGCCAATGTTGCATCATGAAAAGGTGGAAATGAGAGATTGGAGTGACAGGCTGAGTCCTCCAGAAGTCCTGGTTGTTTTCTGCTCATTGTTTTCAAAGGATTGTTTCTTTATTTAGTTGAGTTTATTGACTTTATCAGGGACGGTGTGGAAACCATGAATGATTGACTGGAAAGGAGCTGCAGCTGCTCCAGACTCTGCTCTAACTGTTATTTTCCGACTGCATCAGTTTCATACCCTTCCTTCACTCCTCTTTTCCACCTTCATCTTTCAGGCGACCCACTACAGTTTCCTGGCAACGTTGGAAGTGCTGGGGAAGCTGACCTTCAGCGCTGCGGCCGGAGGTTTGGTTGACTGGTGTGGCTTCCAGGTGGCCTTCCTCCTCTTCCTGACCCTGTCAGCTGGAACGGCCCTCCACGTGTGGACGGCCACCTTCACTGGAGCTCTGAGGGAGCACCAGCTCAAAGATCAGTCCAAGTGACACACACAGGTCCTGGTCCTGGTCCAGATCCAGAACATCTGCAGATCGGCCCTCCAGTTACAGTCAACACAACCTTATTGGAGTTTGATTCAGTGGAGGAATCAGCCAGTGGACTGACTCTGTTTCCAGATGGACTTTATTAAATGTATGTTCTGAATGGTCTTATTTATTTTGCAATGATATTTATTGCTATTAGATCACTTCAGCAGATTCTGTTGCTAAGAATCCATATTTTCACAAGTGAAACGTACTTTTTCTGCATGAAGGAATTTAACAGTTTGAATGCTTGTGTTTGAGTTCATGTAGGTTTAATAACTTAGGTACAGTAACTTAAGGTCAGGAACTCATCTCTGAAAGATGGATCAGGGTTAGGGTTAGGGATTAGGTTTTAGGGCCGAGCACTGATGAGTAGGGTTAGGAGGGTAGGGTTAGGGGTTAGGGTTAAAGGGTTAGAGGGTTAGGGGTTAGGGTTAGAGGGTTAGGGTTATAGGGTTAGGGTTAGAGGGTTAGGGGTTAGGGTTAGAGGGTTAGGGTTAGGGGTTAGAGGGTTAGGGCCGAGCACTGATGAGTGTGGAGGATTTGTGAGCACTGAGTCAGACTGTTGCTTCAGTCGTCGTAGAAACCAGGAATGCTGCTCTGTCCTTCTGTTCCTACACAATAACAATAATCGTGAATTCTTAGATGGAATCAACGTTTTCATCTTTTTAGCAATAAGAGTTTGAGCTGAAGAAAGTCACTGACACATGACAGAAGATGATCTTTGATCTTTGCTCTAATTAGATCTGATGGAGTGTTTTTGACATTGTCCCCAAAGAGACGTGAAGTTTGTCAGGAATCATGGCCTGAGCAGCAGGTTCTGGGTTAGCTTTGATCTAGAGATTAGAGAAAGGATTATCTTCTTTCTGGAGCCATAGGAACTGAAATTCTGTCCCTCCTCCAGCTGTAGCATAGCTGTCCCGCCACAGCATGGTGGCGCTAGCCCTGCCCTCAGGTGTCCCTTCAACAGGAAGGCTGCAGATGGACACGTTCCTGCTCACATGTAGCGCAGCAGTATCTCCATTACTGTCACATGACTCAGCAGCTAGACACACAGTATTTTCCAGAATGGTTATAGATGCTCCACACGCGCTCTGGTAGCAGTCAGAGGAAGGGTGGAGCTGCTGGAGCAGCTTGGTGTCCAAGCTGAGACATGGAAACCACTAGTGTTGCACCACTTTCAAACTGGTCTTTGTGACACAGCCTGTGTCTCCACTGGCCTGTAATGATTCTTACTGGAAGCTTCCTGATTTCAGATGTAAATAAAAACGCCTCAGAGAACCTTTGCTTTCCTGGGACACCATCAAAGCCGTATCAGAAGAGGTCGTTGCTCGGTTCACCTCGTTGTTGGTCGTGTGTGTAGCCCAAACTCCAGCTGCAGGATGTTTTCCAAGCTTCACTGGTTGTTTTGGCAGCTTCCTTGTGTTGCTAGCTTCTACCTCCATGGAGCTGTGGGGCTCTGGTGGACACTTGCAGCGCTGAAGATGGAGGACAGCGAGAAGCTGCAGTACGCTGCAAGGACGAGTGGGAGCCACCACACCCGCTCCACCTCTAAGGACACGCAGTCCTGGTGTAGAGGAGGGTTAGGCCAGCTTACATGACCCTGACTAATCCTTCACTTGCAGCAGCACTTCCAGACAGCAGAGAGAGCGCCTGTGGCCAGATCAAAGCCCGCTTTGATTGATGAAGTCTTTGACACCTGGGCCTGTGAAGCTGATGAGCACCGGCCAGGTGTGTGCTCTTCCATCTGTACTGGTTTGGCTCCAGCTCCCATTATAATGGTGGTACTGGTCCACGTTGGGGGAGAAAGGTGGAACCGAGGTAACAGGACACATTATTTCCTAAATAGTGGAAATGTGATGACTGAGGTGATGAACCACTAACTAAACCCAGGAACTGCTTCCTGCTCCATCACCACCAGTCCCAGCTAGTGGAACGGCTGGACTGTGGGTGTTCAGCAGCTTTTTTTTCAAAGGTGTCATGAAAAACGTAATTGACACTTTAATCAAAACAAAGACTTTCTATTGAGGAGAAAATGATTCAGAATTGTGCCATGTGATACTGGAACAGCTGATGTGTCTGACCACTCACCAGTAAGAAAGACCATTAATACTGGGGAGAACCCCAAACCTACACTCTGGGAATAGAACTATAATAATACAAAATAACAAGAGTATTAATAATAATACACTTTATATATGGACACCTTCCATAAAACTCAAGGACAATTTACAGGTATAAATAAAATCATCATAGAAGAGGAGGAAACGAAGGACAGTTGGACGTAAAGTCAGGCGGCCATCTTGAACAGGAGAGTCTGCTGGTGCAGAGGGAGACAGTCAGGACCATCAGGACCGTGGTGGTGGAGAGCTCCAGAGTTTGGGAGCAGAGCAGCTCAAAGCTCTGTCTAGTGGATGGAGGAGGATGTGAGGGAGCGGGCAAGGCCGGCCATCGGGAGGAGGTCGGACAGATATGGTGGGCCAAGGTTATGGACGGCCTTGAACGGGAGCAGGACGAGTAGAAGGAAGCAGAGCGGTGGAGCTCGTGGATCTGGGATTGACTAAATAATCACCAAAAAACACAGTTTAACACAATTCTCTATACACCAAACTCTGAGAATCACAAAACTACGGCCTGAGGAAATATCAATTTAAAAAAACGCAAAATGAGATAGATGAGGGGCTTTTAAAAGTTAAAAAGAAACAGGCTTACTATGAGGCAGGAATATAATCATATAACCTGAGGAAACAACAGGCAGCCGCCACTTTTAATAAGATAAGATGAAGAAAATGCAGCATAGACTAGACCAAATTCAACAACATTTGCTAAATTATTATTAATACACCACCAAAGCTAGAAAACAAAGAAGAGATGAAGAGGTTTTTTTAACCTCAGTCCTCCAACCATCACACAAGAATGAAAGAAAGTCTGATTGTGGATTTCACTGAATCAGCCAAGGCTGAAAGCAGGAGCCTCCAGGTGAGCTGGTTCCACTGTCAAAGGTTCCGTTTGTCAAGAAACAGTTCATTCCAAAACTCACCCAAAAGGGGAGGAATTCCCCCCACGTGGAGGCAAGCAGCAATCTCAGTAAAACCAGAGAAAGGCAAAGAGCCGTTAAGGTAATCAGGCGAACCCATCTGTTAGTTACTGGAGGTTTTACACACACCCTTTTAAACTCAGAGGCAGGCGTGTGAGGAGGTGAGCGAGTGATCCGGAGCCTTTAGGGGTTGATGAGAGGGAAACCTCCCGCTGGGGGTTGCCAGATTAGCAGGATCCCCCCTGTGGAGATGGGGCCTGTATTGGGGCCACCCTCCCAGCCGTCACTGTAAAGATAGATTGGAGGATGTGATGTGCGTGCTGCTTAACATGTCAACTCCTGACAATTTGGAGTCATAATCATGATGGGAACAGCGTTACATGTTGCCAAGCGTGAGTGAGTTGTTTCAGTTGTCCAGATGTGTGTTTGAAACACACCTCAACCATAAAGAGGCAGGTAGACAGAGATGGGCCAGACTGGGCTCTCTTTTCTGTTAGTGTTCCCTTCCAGCTGCTATCGACCACGACGGACACAGCAGCACCAGTGCTGATTCAGCCTGCCACCACTCGACTAGTCCCGTCAGCAGCCTCACCACAGCGACACCCAAGCAACAGGAAACCCAGAAGAAATGAGCCTGCTGTTCGGAAGCCAGAGCCACTGACAGTCAGGGTCTCCTCTGGGGAGGGAAGATGGGAGCGAGAGTGCAGAGCATGTTTGAACCTTCACAAACAAAGGTCTGCTGGGGCCTTTTTCTCTCTCCATTGTGTCCAAACGCCCTGGAGGGGCGAGGTGTTGGCTTTTCCACGCCTTTTGTCCCGTGGCTGGCAGAAAGGCCCGGTGTGGAACCTGAGCAGACAGGTGGAGGAGTGGAGGCAGCATCCAGTTTCACGCTCCATGTTTACTTTTTGTTTATTTGCAGAATGGGGACATGGACACCTCTTTCTTTCTCCATCTTCCCACCAGTTTGTCCTTCATTTTTCATTTTTCACTATTTTCTGAATGTCCTGTTTTCTCTTCACAAATGAAAGTCACAAATGAAAACGAATAATGAAATAATCAGTTAATCAGGACATTTGCTTCCATCCATCTTGACACAGATTTAAATGTTAGAGGCACGTCTGCGTGTGCACGTCTTTTTCATGCAGAAGGTGTTATGGGTGGAACAGAGTCTGGACCCACAAGCGGAAGCAGGAGTCCCAACAGTTGCAGTAACAAGTTTTGATTGTCCAAAATAATAACCAGGGAAACAAAGTAAAAATCACTAGACGCGCTAGGAAAGAGTTTTACAAACAAACAAACTAAAACCGCTACATTCACTAGGTTAAACTGCTTCAAAAGACAAACAGAACCACAAGGGGCAAAAACCAGAGGGACCACAGGAAACCACAATGGCAGGAACACTCAGGGAGAAAGAAAACATTCTGGCACCAGGAGCCCGAGGAACCGGCTTTAAATACCGATTAGATTGGATTCAGGTGTGGCACCAATTAGGCACCTGCTTTGTGTTTAGCACAGGGACAGGAAACACCTCCTTCACACGTCAGCTTTACTTCCGTCTTCCTCTGGGAGAATTTGTGCCAAGTAAATCAGTAAACAAACAAATAAACAAACAATAGTGAGATAAATGCTAAAATACTTTGTTTAACTACACGGCTTAATTTTACATCATATGACAGTTACATTTACAAAGTGTTTCTCCCGGAATGAGACGTTTAGATGTCCGTTGACTCAGGCAGACGTTTGCCAACATTCCCACAAAGCTCAACTTTCTGGCTGCCATCTGAAATTCACATTCCAACCGGAGTACTACAGCTGGCTTAGGGTTAGGCTTAGTGAGTGTCCAAGGTCCATCGAGACCCTCTCTGTGCAGGTCCTGGAGTACTGAGGCAGCACCACACTCCTTCCCAAAACCTCCTCCCCCCAGGCGGTGATGCAGCTGGGATCCTTCCTTTCCACATCCACGCCAACACAACGTTGACGTGTATGTTATACATGTTTGGTGCAGGATCTTCATCTGGGTCATGAGCCTAAAATAAGAATGAGAAAAATTCTGATCTTGTCTTTATTGGATATATCAATTAAAGGTTCCCACCCAGGTTTTTTTTTTTTTTTTTTTAGTACATTGCAACATGGTATGGTTGTACAGCGTTATATAATTCATATACAAGTATATTTTCTAATTAATGTGTATAAATTTGAATGTGTTTATCATTCTATCTGCTGGGATCAGAGAGCTTCATCCTGTTTACACTCTTAGGTTCTAATTACTGCCCAGAAGTGACAGATTTTGGAGTTGTTTCTGGCTAAATTAGCATATTTACAGCAGATTCAGTGTGAAGAAGTTCAAGCCTGCTGAACATTTTCAGTAACGTTGGATCATGTCTGCTATAAAATGTGGCTGTTTATTGGTTCAGATCAGACTGGTGGTGATTGATGTCGGTAACCACTGACACCTAACAAGGATAGGCTAGCTAGCTACCTTTGCTACCACTACTGATAACAACAATAATAGTTAAATACCCAGGAAAGCATGCGAGAGCAGCTCATTTCCCCTCATCCTGGTCCAGCGATGAGGATGCTGGGAGGTCCAGGTCTCCCAGCATCCTCTCTTCCTTTAATGGAGGTTGTTTAACTCAAAATACTGTCCAAGTTAACGTGTACCAGTACCAGTACCAGGTGGTAATACAAGATCACAGAACATGGAACATGGCTTTGTGATCAAAGCCTGTGGCCTTTGATCTTTGGAAGATCCACCAAATACTGGGTAATTAATCATCTGGCCCCGTTAGCAACATATCCAAAAAATTTGACTGAAATCTGCTGCGAACTTTATTTTGCTAACAAACGGACAGACTCGAGCGTACTTCTGACTTTTCCTTCACAGGTTTTTATTTTTGGAGACTTTTCACGTGAGACCTTGTTAAACTTGCATGTTCTTTTTTTCTATCTTTATCTTTTGCCACCTTTCAGATAGTTCAGATAAGAAAAAAGCAGAATGTAAGCCTCTTGTGAGGCGCTGGGCGCTGCCCTGCTCTGCTGCCCAGCCCCTCGGTGATGGGCCAGGATGTGACAAGCTGCCAGCTCATATGCTGCTGAACTGGAGTCACTTCGCTCTGCTCCGCCTCAGTCTGCAGGCTGAGATGCCTTCATCCAGCACTCACATTCCCGCCATGGACATCCCCCAGTCCTCTCCCTCAGCCTCATTTGGACCATTAGGGCCAAGACAGGAGAAGCCTCGTTCTTGTGCACGCAGCCCACTTCCTGTCCTTCAGCGGCCGTCGTCCCTGTTAGCGATGTCTTCCTCCGTCTCCCTCCACTCACACACAGACAAGCCGTCTGATGGCGTGTTGATGGGGAGTTTAGTAGCACATTGTGACTGTGTTTAAGGACTGTCCATGCTTCCTGTCTCTGGATCTTCTTTACATCTCTCTCTCTCTCTCTGCCACATCCAATCCTCCTTACAGCAGCTCATAGAGGAGCTGCTGCCTCAGACTGGATCCTCTCATCTTCCACACTTACATTATTTTTGTGTCTCTCGGGGAAACGAGTCTTTGGCAAAGTTTGCTGCCTCTATTGTTCTTTTGAGTGCAGTCACACAAGAAGCACTTACATTTCTCTTAATCCCCAATCGTTTGTGTGAGATTGAGGATATGAGCAACTCGGAAATGTCAGATTTGTCATCATGCACAAGTATCACTTAGAAAAGTTTGATTTTGGCCTTAATAAGTGGGGTCCTGGTGCTGTCGTAGCTGTGTAGCTAGTCTGACCTGGAGGATCGACAACAACAGAGCTCTGTCAAATAGTCATGATTCCATGTCAGTATTAATAACTTTAGGCTTTCTTATACTCAGCCCACTTATTAATGAAGCACTTTACAACAACAGTGGCTACCAAAGTGCTGTGCACGAAAGAAAAAACACAATTAAAACAAAAAACTCAACAATAAAATGACCAACAGTGAAGTGCAGACGCTCCTCCAGGAATTAAAAGCCAAAGACAAGAAATGAGCTTTTCGGAGGCTTTTAAAAACAGGAAGTGACTCAACCTGTCTCATGTTTGGGAGCTGAGTCCACACCTTTGGGGACAGCCAAAGACGGATCTGCCCACCTGAGTGCCACAGGGGGGCGTAAGGAAAGAGCAGGTCAGTCGGGAAGATTGGGCAAGGCCATGAAAACTTTAAAAACATTCAAAGAAATGGCAAGACGCACAGGAATCAATGCTAAAAGTGCAGAGAACGGCTGCAGCTGGGAGAAAGGCCATGTAGAGGGCGCTATAATCAATAATAAAGCATGAATTCAAATCTCAAAGTCCTGCTGAGAAACAAATTAGTTGAACTTCCGGTGGAACGAGCTGGACGTCAGCACTGAGCCCATCTGTCCAGTCTTTCAGCAGATTTGTTGGCTGAAAATATTTGCTTAATAAACCCAAATCAGGATGAGGACTGGCCCATTAAAATGCAAAAAGACTTAACTAATTAATGCAAGACTTCATTTGCTCTAAAAGCGGGGCCACATTGAACGAGTTCTCCACTGAACCCAGGTGGTGTCTTGTTACTGGACTTCTGTGCTAGTCCCGCTTTGTCCAACAAATGTCATGTCCGAGCACAAGGGTGCCCATCAGTGCATGTGGCACTGGGACACTCTGGGCTGGAGGTCAGAGGTCACACTCAGGTGAAGAGAGGGGCTGAGCGGGGAGTTGGATCTGCTGGCGCTGGAGGAGGCTGAACCCATCTGGACCCACCTGGACCTACCTGGACCTACCTGGAAGAGGTTGGGAGCAGCAGCTTGGTCAGACCGGTCTTTGGTCCACGCTGGACTCTGGCAGGGCCCTTCACTCTTTTATGGACAGTTTGGGAACCTCAGGATTTCATCTCTTTTTGTCCTCTTGGCTTCACCGCACCAGGACCTTCTGCACGTACTGGAGCAGTTTGCAGCAGCTGGGATGAGAATCAGCTCCAAGGTCATGGTTCTCAACTGAGAAAGGCTGGTCTGCCCTCTCCAGGTTGGTGGAGGTCCTGCCTCCAGAGGAGCAGTTCAGAGCTCAGGCACTCCTGAAAGACGGAGCATGAGATTGAAAGGTGGATGAACGCAGCCTCCACAGTTATGTGGTTGGGGTACCGGTCCACTGTGGTGAAGAAAGAGCTGAGCCCAAAGGGTTTCTGAATCTGAGGCCCCACACCTCCAACCCCCTCGCTGGAGGAAGAGTCGGGGCTGACTGACGTCTGGGCATCTCTGCTGGGCCCCGGACAAGTAGGTGAAGGAGGGTGAGATGAGAGACCTGCTGTTGCCAAGTTGGACACAAACGTAATTAAGGTTAGTGGTTATTGTTCAAGTGAATTTTCTTTCGTTTTGAAACAACACTCAAAAACACAAGGTGGGTGGTGTTGGCAAAATTCTTGAACGTGAACCAGCTAATGACTATTAACTGTCGTTAGCTGCTGCTCCGCTCCTGATCACAAGGCCGCTGCTGAAGCGCTGAGCTTTAAGATGCTGGAACCATACAAAGCAGTTTGACCAAAGCAACGCATGAGCGCCGATCTGAGATGAGCTTTCGTCTGCTCTTTTTTGTGTTAAAACACACATAAACGAGTCTGATACACGAGACTCCATTAGAAACAGCTGGACCTCGGTGCAGATGTGCACGTGTGCTCCTGTAGCACCTCAGGAAAGTAAGTGATGTTTGTAGCAACGCTTGATTCTTTCAGAGCTGAGTCAGAAATGGAGAGTCCCGTCAAAACATTTACAAGAACTAAAACCAAAATAGTCAGAGTTGGAGCGCCGCTCAAGGAAATATATGCACAGAGAAGTACAACCACTTAAAACTAAAGGTGTTTTTAGAGGATTTTCATGCTGCCACAAAGCTCATTCTGACTTTTGGAAAAGAATCCTGAGCTCCAAAAACCTCCTAAAGGTCTCAGGAAGTTTTTCACTGAGAGAAAATTAGTTTGGCTTTTTCCTTTATTTAAAACACAAAGTTACAAAAAACCCAAACTTTAGAAAACAAGAGAAAAGGTGAGCTTGAAGTTGTCAAAGTCCTAATAAATCTGAACTTTTAGCTCGTTGAAGCGAAGCGTCCATAGAAGAGAGGAGCTGATGGAGGTCATGATCAGTGCGAGGGCTTCACTCTTCACCTGGAGAGCAGAGCTGGGTAGAGGTCTGGAACGGATGGAGGAGCCAGGAGCAGAGCTGGGGTAGAGGTCTGGAAAGGATGGAGGAGCAGGCAGGGTGCAGGGTGCAGGCTGGGGGTGGGGGCCATAACCATTCCTCCACTCTTTGACATCATCGAGGAATCGGCCTCGGGCCACAGCCACTAATGGGCGGAGGACGGTTAGCCACCCTTCCACTCTCGCTCCGTCTCTCTTTCTATTTCACAGTCAAAGGGATCATATTCCAAATCCAGACTTGATGTATGAATTCATGCTTGCTTTAGAGCTGAATACATGCACGCACACGTACGTGCACACTGCTGAGCTGCCTGGTCCACTAAACTCATCCAATAAGCTTTTCATAGAAGAAGAAGGCAGAATGTTAGCTCACAGAGGTCCCTCACACGCTCCTCTGCTCTTTCGTTCTGGAGCTGGACTCTGCTAATGATTTAGCTGTATTCAGCAGCTTTCTATGCTTCTCTGCGTCCATCCTGCTGCTCCTCTGAGCATTCATGTCGTTTATCATCTGCGGAACAAAAGGGGACGAGTAGAGCCCCCTGAAACTGCCCCACGCGCTCATCTGGGCTGTCGTTGAGGGCCAAAGGCCAGAACAACTGCAGGAGAAGCCAGGTCATCCCTGAGAGCACGTAGACGGTAACACACAGAGGAAAGAGTGAAGAGGAGCAGGTGAAGCAGAGGAAGAGTCCAGCATGTTGGGAGAAGGTCGCAGGGGCAAGACGGGGACGCACACCCACACATGGACTCTGGAGTCTGCTCGGAAAGCAGGGTTAGGGAGCCCGGCAGCCAGGGGTCACACCATTGCTCTGTGTGTGTGTGTGTGTGTGTGTGTGTGTGTGTGTGTGTGTGTGTGTGTGTGGGTGTGTCTGTGTGTGTGTGTGTCCGCGCGCGTGTGTGTGATCTGGGCCTGTTGCTGACTCTGTCAGACAGGCTTCAGGCTCTTCGGGCCCCAGGTCCCAGAGATGGTGACGACAACACTGTTTAATTGGGATAATCGACATGCTTTTGGGGACCTCCTTATTAACACACACACACACACACTCTTTCCTGAACAGACAGCTCTGCCTCGTACCACCCAATGCTTTCACTTGTCAGCCTGGTCCTGCATCAGGTTTCTTCCCGTTAAAGGGAGTTTTTCCTGCCACTGTGCTCACCTGGGGGTTCTGGCTCTGGGTTTCTGCCTCTGTAAAGCACCTAGAGGAAGATGTTTCTACGGTGTGCTGCCAGTGTGAGACGCCTCCACCAGACCCACAGACAGAACCCGTTGAGTCTTTCTACTCTTTAATGATCCAACTCTGGGTGAAGATCAGAAGGACTCAGTGTAAAAGATAAAAGTCACCACATGACCCCAACAGTCATGCAGGAACCAGCGGCAGGCAGCGATGCTATCTGAGGAGTGAGGGGCCCTGGCTCTGCTGTAGGAGTGAGGGGCCCTGACTCTGCTGTAGGAGTGAGGGGTCCTGACTCTGCTACCTTTACAAGGTGTTGGTGAAACTGGGACTAAAGCGTTCATCTCCTCCCAAGATGGACAAACTTCTCACACTTTCTCTTTCATTCATTCCTTCCACTCCTTCATTCCTTCATCTCTCATTATTTGTGCATTGTTTATCCCCCCCCACACACACACACACACACACACACACACACACACACACTAGCACAAAAGGCCTTTCTGGTTGCTGTGTGTTCTGCTGCTCCTACATGTGGCCCTGCTGGCTGCTCTGGCTGCAGGTCACCACCTACATACTGTTGATGACAAACAAAAGGAGGATGACGTGATGTCGCGTCTAGACGCCATGCAAATGAACGACAAGAATCTCACAAGCGTGGTTACAATATTTTTTTTACAGCCATGTGACATGCACACACACACACACACACACACACAGGGGCAGACTCAGTGGGAATGGTTATGGTGATGATAATAATGGTGGCTGTCATCACCATCTCCTCCACCATGTTAGAAATTAATCTGAGTTAACGGTAATCCACGTCTCCTCATTAGATTACTGGTGTGGGGAGGGGACTCTCACATGCCATCTGGACATCATTAAGAGAGTCTCAGTGACAGCACACTCCTCTGCCAGTACCTTCCTCTGTCCCTCCGTCCCTCTATCTGAGCGCCCCAGTTAACGCCTCTCCCACTCCTCCACCATCAGCGTCCCCAGTTCAAGCCAGAGCTGCTCACTGCTCATCCTGAACACTGATGCTTCTCCTGGGAGTCAAACCACCAAAGAGAGAGAAGACAAGGCCAACGTTGAGCTGCAGTCCTGGGACCACACAGGTCCCCAAAACCTCCCCCAAAACTCACACAAGTCAGGCTGTCAGTTCCAATGGGCTAAATCCAAAACAATGGCAAGAAGTCTCACACTTTTTACATGTAAAAGAGTCTAAATAATATGAAAATATATTTGTGGTGGTCTCCAAGCAGCTCAAGCTGTGACCTAAAGTGTGTGATGGGCAGGAGCAGAGATACTGTAGCGGCCAGAGAAACACAGAAATCATCAACATTACGCTGATCAATAAAAATAGCAATAAAACAGACAGACAGGGCAAAGATTTCAGGCCGATGGAAGTGTAATGATTTCCAGGCAAAGTTCCAGTTTTCCAATTAACGCGTAGTTGGTCTCTGTCCATACAAATGAGATGAGAATCTTAAACACAGAAACAGACGGTAAGTTCAGTCTCTATGTCCAGATTTAAATATATCACCAAAATTCATTTTCCACCAATCTAATGCGACAAAAGACAAGAACTGAATATCTTTTCTTCTCTAATCCATGTGGCGAGATGCCCCATGGTGCCTGGAAGAAGCTTGAAAGGCTGTTTTCATGCTGCTGCTGCTGGAGAACAGGACAGTATACGAGCACTAGCTCTAGTGTTAGCAGTCCAGAGCTTGTGGAATGATCCACATATCCTGGTTCCATCCAACCTGTCAACCTCCCAGCAACAGCAGGCTGTGTTGGGTGTGTTAGGAAACGATGTGGAACCGGATCCAAACGCAGAACAGAACAGACACCACACGAATTGCGGCAAACAAGTTTTAATGTCCAACTTAAACAGAATGTGCCTTGCACACAAACCAAAGGCGCTCCAACGGAGGATAGTCCTTCAAACACAACCATCCTCAACGGACGACGACGCAGGAAGGGCCGCGTAGAAACACGCCAAACCGCAAGCACAACGCATAACGATCCGCCGAACCTCCAGAGGCTACAGGCACCGATGAGACGATCTGACACCGTGGCCAGGTGTCGGAGGCTTTTATCAGTTGCTGATGGGGAGATCGCAACAGCTGCTCATCGCCCGCTGGGACTGGGTGCGCCTCTGCGGAAAGGCAGAGTACACATTTTAGATTACACACACCATCCGAAAGCCAGCTCCTAGCAACAGTACTTCTTAACGGGCGCCCTGGCGCTCTTCCCGGCTTATCAGGGTGTTCTGTAAATGTCTGAAGGAGAGACTGGTCGGTGAATGTGTTTCCGCAGGCCCATGATCGCTCCTCGACCGCACTTTCCCAGTCCACCAGGTACTGCTACCCCCGCCCGCGGCGGATCGCCCATTATCTCTCGGACAGAATATGCCGGGCCCGCCGATGACCTCCCCACAGGGGAGGAACCTGTGGGAGGCGTACAGCCCGATTCTTTGACTGGCTTGACCCGAGAGACGTGGAACGTGGGGTGGATTCTCAGGGACGCTGGCAGTCTTAATCGCACTGCTGCTGGACAACCATCCAGTCGCACTTGAAATGGTCCCACAGCGTGTGTGCCAGTTTCCTGACCCGCCTGGAGTGGGCAGATCTCGTCGGCAGCCAGACCTCTGACCACGCCGACATATCTTACGCCGGCGCCTGTGGCGGTTCGCCTGCTTTTGGGCTTGGAGAGTGGATTGCAGGAGTGAGGCACCGCATTTCACACCATACACTGCTGCCGCGACGCAGGCTGGAAGGACGGATGGGGCCGCCGCTCTCCTCCCAGTGGTCGAACAGCCGGCGGTTGATACCCAAAAAGCCGCCATGAAAGGCGACACTGCGGAGGCCGAGACCATGTGTTGTGGGCATACTCTTACCCACGGAACCAGGAGCCCAGGTCAGGCCGACTAGCCGGTGGACGCATCTGAGTGCGTTCTCCACACCCTGCTGGCGCGTCTGCCTGGCCATTGACTGGGGGTGGTAGCCGATGAGAGACTCACCGAGCACCTGCCGGGCAGTGGCAGAAGGCTCAGACTATGGAGGTGAACTTCGGGCGGCCCTCGGTCGGAGACGACATCCCTGGGGATGCCGCGGCAGCCGAAGACATGGCTGATGTGAGCAGGCCTCTCGTCGCTGGGCGAGGGAGCCAGGCAGTGGTACCAGGTGCGCCACCGAGAACCGATCAACCGATGGTCAGGATGACCGCAGCCTGGACGGTAGTCCTGCGATGAAACGCACCGCAACATGGGACCAAGGGCGCCGGACGGGTAGAGGGTTCAGAGACCGGCGGGCGGCTGGTGCGACGATTCCCTGCAAGACATCGAGCAGGCTGCAAAATGAAGCGTTCCTGCATCACGGGCCATAGATGGTCACTCAGAAGCGCCGCTCAGGAGGTGCAGCGACGCCGCAGTCCTGGATGATATGCCAGCTTTGATGCGTCCCCACTGTAGTACTCCAACGGACGGGCCTGGAACAAACAGAGTGTTGGGAGGTGGAGCCGCTGGATCGGGTGATGAGCGCAGAGCCGCCGGTAACCCTCTCCTGGCTGGGCTGTGACAAATACCCCAGGATGCAAGAGGGAGGAAGAATGGCCTCAGGTTCCGGATCAGGCTGGTCCGCGGCAAACTGCCGGGATAACGCATCCGGCTTGACATTCTTAGAACCCGGCCGATACGTGAGCGTGAGCGCTAAAACGGGCTGGAGAAAGAGCGCCCACCGCGCCTGCCTTGGGTTCAGCCGCCAGGCCACCAGCAGTGGCCAGGTTTCAGGGTCCGGTCCACACAAACGGTTGTGTGACCCTCAGCCAGTGTCGCCACTCCTGAGTGCCAACACCACGGCCGTATTCTCGTTGCCCACGCTGCGTTCCTCGCTGTGGTCATCCGACGCTGAAGAATGCGCACGGGTGCACAGTTTCTGGTCCACCTCGCTCGCTATGAGAGCACTGCTCCCACTCCATCTCCCAGCGCCGACTTCCACCGTGAACTGGCGCACTGGATCTGGATGAGAGTACTGGCGCCGAGTGAACAGTACCTTTAGCTTGGTGAACGCTGCTTCGCCCTCTGTCCACACAAGTGAATGCCTGAGCCACAGAGGTGAGCCTGGTTAGTGGGGCGCTACCTTACTGTAGTCCCGAACGAACTGGCGGTAGAGGCTTATGTAACCCAGGAATCGCCGGAGCTGTTTGCGCTGATGACGGAGTGGGCCAGTCCACCACTGCTTGCACTTTGAAGGTCAAGCTAGCTGTCTCCTCCCCACCACGGCCTAGAAATGAGACCGAGGGCACGTGGAACTCACACTTCTCCATTTTCACAAGAGACTGTTCCCTAGTATGCCTTTAGTACCAGCCGAACATGCTGCACGCAGCCCTCCCTCTGACTAAAAGAGCGAGAATGTCATCAATGTACAATAAAGAGGAACTTGTTCAATATGTCCCGGAGCACATCATTGACCAGCGCTCTTGAAAACAGCCGAGCATCTAGTCCAATGGCATCACTTCAGATACCAAAGTGACCAAGCGGTGTGTTGAAGGCGGTCTTCCATTCGTCACTTGGCGGATGCGACAAGGTGGCAGGCGCCTCAGGCTAATTTGCAAAGACCCGCGTTGGAGAGGCGCGAACGCCGCATCTATGAGTGGTAGGGGGTATTTATTCCTTGGAGGTGTGATGCATGCTTGAGGTCCGTAATCATCGCATGTAAGAGCGACCATCCTTCTTCTTTACAAGAAAACCCGCCGCGATCGGGACGGACGGGCTTTGATTAGTCCCATCGCAGGGACTCTCGCCTTCAGGTATCTTCCATTGCCTCTCGCCGGCTGAGATGCTATAAAGTCGGCTGGAAGGGAGCGGAGACCCAGGGAGCAGGTCAATGGCACAATCGTATGGGCGGTGGGGAGGAAGAGAACAGGCGCGATGTTTGGAGAACACGTCGCTGAGGTCATGATAGACCTCGGGAACCGCGGTAAGGTCGGGAACGCCAAGGCGAGAGCTAGGGGTCGGCGCAGGCGGCAGAGCGGAACGCAGGCAGCAGGGCATGACACGCTGCACTCCAGCCCGTCAGGGAACCAGACGCCCAGTCGATCTGGGGATTATGGAGGGCCAACCAGGGGAAGCCGAGAACCGCGGGGGCAGAGGACGATGGGATCAGGAGGAACCGGATCTGCTCGCGGTGATTTCCCGAAACCACCAGGCATGCAGCGGGCGGTGCCTGCGTGACCTGAGCTAAAGTACGTCCATCTATGTCCACCACTGTCCTGGGTTCCAGAAGTCTTAATAAGGGAGCCTGCCTGTTTTGCTGTTCGTGATCGGCGAACGAGTCATTCATGCCTTGTGTCCACTCCACAGAGACAACGGCAACGACTCATGAGCCCAAAACAGCGTACCCGACAAACTCACCCGCAAAAGACGGCAGGATGGGGAATCGCTCGTCAGTGCCGCCTGTGGGCTGACGCAGCCTACTCCTTTACCGCACGTGCAGCTGGCGAAAATACACCTGCCTGTCCACAATACAGGCAGGCTGTCAGTCCCCGCTCTCCAGGCCAGGCGCTGCGCACGCCTCCGCCTCCGTGGAGTTAGACGCGCACGACCCAGCTGCATCGGTTCCGCATCACGGCACTCCGACGTGGTGGGCGGAGAACGAGCTTGATCGTGAGGAGAGATGACTCGCTGGCGTAGGGAGATCGGGAGTGGTGCGCCGGAAAGATCGCTCCCGCCGTCGCTCGCGCTGGTGATTGTCGATCTCGAGCCGTCCGGCCTATTAATTCTTCCACATCCTTCGACGCTGGCCTCGACGAGCGCTGTCAGCGCATCGAAGTCGCCCCAGCCGCCCGCCGGAACGCCAGCAGAGCAGGCTCGTTTCCACCCGGACTCTCCGCCAGGGTACCAACTCAACCGCATACTGCCACTGGAACGCTGAAAGCCCTGCTGGATCGAACAACCGGTCCGGACGCTGGCCCCCAACGTTCAACCGTCAAAACGCAGCCAAATCAACGATCGCCGCCAACGCGAAGGCGTTCAGATGGTGCGCGCAGACAAGACGCTTGAGCCCAGGTTAGAGCTTTTCCCCGCAGAAGCCCGATGATGTAATTGATCTCGGCGCCCGAATTCAAACACGCCGACGCTGGGAAAACACGCAGCCGCATTGCAGAATAAACCCCGGTACTTTCTCGGAGGTCACCGTCAAACGTTCGATCGCAGCGGAGTCGGGTGACGCCGAACGCGCATCGGCAGTCGGATGCCGCACTCGCCGCTATTTCAGCTCGTGGAACGCTCTTCCGGGTGAGACACGCGACGTTGTGCGAAGCAGGACTGTCAAAGCTCGCTCGTGACTGTCGCAGCGCTAGCGCCTGACAGCTGCGGTCTTCTTGCTGTTCTGCTGGATCCATAGTGGTCAGATCGCTCTGTTAGGAAAACGGCGGGAACCGGATCCAAACGCAGAACAGAACAGACACTACACGAATTATGCAAACAAGTTTTAATGTCCAACTTAAACAGAATGCGCCTTGCACACAAACCAAAGGCGCCCAACGGAGGATAGTCCTTCAACACAAACGCATCCAACGGACGACGACGCAGGAAAGGGCCGCAGAAACACGCCAAAACCCCGGCAAGCAATAACGACAACGATCCGCGAACCCAGAGGCCACAGGCAACTGATGAGACGCATCTGACACCGTGGCCAGGTGTCGGAGGCTTTTATCAGTTGCGATGGAGATCAGCAACATGCTGCTCATCGCCCGCTGGGACTGGGTGCGCCCTCTGGTGGAAAGGCAGAGTACACATTTTAGATTTCACACACACCATCCGAGCCAGCTCCTAACAGGGTGGTGCTAAAGCAGAGTAGGAGTCTCATGACTCTGACCACTGCCCCAGCTGACTGTGACTGTGCTCGGTGGCATGCGCATGCGCCACACGCTCCATGCACCATGAAAAGTGTACTCAAGAGTGATGTTGTACTCACACAAGCTCAACTGTGCGCTTAGGCAGAGCACTTGGCATCACTGGCGCAGGCTCACCCGGCCTTAGTCCGCCTAGGACCGAGGAGCCAGAGCCACACCAGCTGAAACGAACCCTCAGCCTCCCAGATCAAAAGCAGAAAGGCTCAGCGTTGGGAGGCCAACACCGGGCTCCTGGTGGATCAGCTGTGGGTTCACGTTCCTTTAACCTGAGCAGGGACTGACTTGGTGTTTCAGCCACTCCTCCTCCAGCCGTTCTGGCTCTCCAAACACCACTGATGCTTCTGCGTAGTTCATGGCCAGCTTGGAATGTTGTCGGGGGGCTGGGCATGTGAGTGCTAGTATGATGGGACAGATGGCCACCATGGTAATCAGTTCAATTCATCTTTAGTTAGTTAGCGTCTGTTACAATCAAAAGTGCGTTTCAGAAACCCAGGGCCTGACCCCCAACAGTGGCCCACAACAGAAACCTGGAGCAGGACCAGGCTGATATGGGAGGGAGACCTTACTGCTGATGGATAGATGGGTAATGAAGGAGGAGAAGAAGGACAGAGAAAGGCAAGAACAGACATACATCATCCATGAATGGGACTAGGCTGAGTGCCTGAAGGTCGAGCTGAACATGGCATGGAGGAACCGTGACTGGAACCAGATGATGCACGTTCATCTCACACCCCAAACAGCCAGCACGCTGGCTTGGTGAGAAATGCAGCATGTTAGCAGCGTGTTAGCAGCATGTTAGCAGCATGTTAGCAGCGATCAGCAGGTTGAAAATCTCTTCTGATTTCTGATCGCTCTGCAGGACTTGAGTTGTGGTCCTCATTTAGATGTTGATGATGTTCTAGTCGTGTGGCTTTCACCTCTTATCCTCTTATCCAGGACAGACAAGTCTGGTCCCAGCAATTGATTCGGAAGGGAGGAAGCCTCCTTAGATAAGAACCTCTTCAGAGTCTGACCCACCGACCAGGAAGACCAAGATCAACACACGGAGCAGAACTTTGAAAGCATGAGAAGATCTCAGGAGGAGCTGGAAGCACGTGAGAAAGAAGACTGACGTCTGTCTGACTTCTGTGTGTGTGGGCTTGCAGTAGTGTGAAGATCCCCAGCCTCGAAAGCCGCCCTCCAGGCCAGGCAGAGCAGCCTAACTGCCTCCTGACAGCCAGCTCATTAGTGCTGCTCTTCCAGGTTCCTTCCATTTCAGCGCCTCACTCCTCCACACCCAGCCCCACACAGTATGCAGTACGTCTGTGTGTGTGTGTGTGTGGGGGGTGTGATTGGGCTGTTCTCAGGCCTGGCCTGGGACTGGCAGGGGGGGTCCGAGCCTGTTCTCCACCACAAAGACATAATTAACCAAATTGGCAAATGGTTCGAGAAACTGCCTCTCGGAACATTGTGAGCTTGTGGAGTGTGCGCATAAAAAAAGTCAGAATGATTAGACTCACATCAACAAGAATGACAACACACGCACACACACACACACACACACTCCCCTTCAGATAGACACACAATAAATACACTCACACACACTTTTCATATACAATAATAATTCTTTTCCCTCCTTTCATATACACATAATTCACATACACATTTCTTCTTCATTAATATACACACACACATTATATTTTTTCATTATTACACTTCATTAATAATAATAATAATACTTCCGTACTTCACATACACAGACACTCTCCCCACACACAATACTTTTTCTTCATATACACACACAGCATTTTCTTTTCACACACACACTTTCTTTCTTTCATATTGCACACACACACTCACTTTCTCTCTCTCTTCTAGAACTGCACACACACACACACACACACACACGCAGGTCTTTTGGTAGATGTTGCTGTTCTCAGCTGGGATTCCTTGGTTCTCGTCTTTAACTGGACTTAGATGAAATGAGGTCTCAGGTGAAGTTGAACCATTGCTCCCGCCAACCAGCTGGCTGCTCTTGAAGCTGACGTGACGGTGAACCGTCAGTGGTCCCAGCAGGTCTGCTGCAGGTCTGGTTCTCTGAAAGGCTGCTCAGAGTCCGTGATCGTAGTTAACAACAACCTGGGTTGAACCAGACAGAAGCACCAGACCGGGAGAGCTCTGCACCTGCTGCATCTCTCAGCCAGCAACAGTATGACTCTAGTCAGGCACAATCTGAGCAAACTCCTTCCAGTAGCATTCCCAGCACTCAGTAGCATTCCCAGCCCCAGTAGCATTCCCAGCAAGGTTCCCAGTAGATTCCAAGTAACACATACTAGAGATTCCTCTCCTCGGAGATTTTCGGGAGAGGGTGGGTTAGTGCTGAACAGGCATGAGGAGTGAGTCCCCCCACCCTGAAAGCTGGGTGTCTCTAGGTCTCCCCCAGCAGAGCCCCAACAGTCCTGGCTATAGAGAGGGTGTCTGCTGCCCAAACTGGTGCTCGTCAGTGGTTCCCCAGCAGAGGAGCTGGAGAACTGAAGGTCCTGGCTCCAGATGTCCATGTGGAGACTGGTATCTGAACCAGCAACCCTGAACCTGGAGACGGGAGCGTCCTGGAGGGCTGATATGGTTCAAATAGATCTATTCTCCTAGTCTGAGTCCAAATAAGCTGTGGAAGTCTGAACAGCCTGCAGAGTTCTGAGTGGACTCAGCATCCTGATAAAAGAGAGTTCCAGTAATCCAGCCTGGAGGTATCAAAGGCATGGATGAGCCTTCAGCATCCAAGGACAGGACAGGCCTGAGTTTGGCAATACTAAGGTGGAAGAACAGCCCTCCAGATTGGTTTTATGTTTTATGTTAAAAGATCTAGTTCTGATCAAAGCTAACACCCAGTTTCTTTGCATAATGGTGCTAGAGGCAGAGCTAGTCTGTTAGCAAAGCCTAGATCATTAGCTAAAGATTGTCTAATATATTTTGGACCGACTACGAAAACTTCAGTTTTGTCTGAGTTGAACAGAAGAAAGTTGTGGTCATCCAGGACTTAATATCTGACACACAGGATTACAGTTGTGTGTTAGCTGGTTGCACCATCTGGTCTCATTGATACAACTAAAAGTTATTACATAACAGTGAACATTTATTGAGTGTTTTCTGATCACATTGGCTAGTGGGAGCATATAAATTATGAATAGGATCGGGCCAAGGACAGAATCTTGTGGAACACCATAGCTAACCTTAGTGAGCATGGACGAGTTTTGATTTACATGTACAAAGTGATGTCTATCTGTGTGTGTGTGTGAGTGAGTGTCAGTGTCTGGGTGTGTGTGTGTGAGTGTCTATCTGTCTGTGTGAGTGAGTGTGTGTGTGTGTGTGTGTGTATCTGAGTGTGTGTGTCTGTGTGTGTGTGTGTGTGTGTGTATCTGAGTGTGTGTCTGTGTGTCTGTGTGTGTGTGTGAGTGTCTAATTGTGGAGTGTGTATGTGTGTGTATCTGAGTGTGTGTGTCTGTGTGTGTGTGTGTTTGAGAGTGTGTGTGTGTGTGGAGTGTGTCTATATGTGTGTGTGTGTACTTGAGTCTATGCAGTGTGTGAATGTGTGTGTAAGTGTGTGTTTGTGTGTGTGTGTGTATGTGTGTGTGTGTGAGTGTGTGTGAGTGTGAGTGTGCGTGTGTGAGTGTGTGTCTGTGTGTGTGTGAGTGAGTGTGTGTGTCTGTGTGTGTGTCTGTGTGAGTGTGTGTGTGTACGTGTGAGTGAGTGTGTGTCTGTGTGTCTGTGTGTGTGTGTGTCTGTGTGAGTGTGTATGCGCGTGTGAGTGAGTGTGTGTGTGTGTGCTGTAAAAGGCAGTGTGTGTGGACAAAGTGCAGTGGAGCAGTGTGTGTGTGTGAGCACGCGTGTGGTGAGTGTGTGTCTGTGTGAGTGTGTGTGATTGTGTGTGTGTGTGTAGGTGGAGGAGGAGTGTGTGTGCGGACTGTGAGTGTGCGTGTGTGTGTGTGTGAGTGAGTGTGTGAGTTTGTGTGTGTGTGTGTGTGTGTGTGTGAATGAGTGTCTGTGTGTGAGTGAGTGTCATGTGTGTGTCTGTGTGTCAGTGTGTGTGTGTGTGTGTGTGAGTGAGTGAGTGAGTGTCTGTGTGTGTGTGAATGTCAGTGTGTGTGTGTCTGTGTGTGTGTGTGTGAGTGAGTGTCAGTGTGTGTGTGTGTGAGTGTGTGTGTGTGTGTGTGTGTGAGTGAGTGTCAGTGTGTGTCTGTG
The DNA here is from genome assembly GCA_015343265.1 of Pao palembangensis. Taxonomy (NCBI): domain Eukaryota; kingdom Metazoa; phylum Chordata; class Actinopteri; order Tetraodontiformes; family Tetraodontidae; genus Pao; species Pao palembangensis. The sequence continues at coordinate 18,052,701 of CM027081.1, forward strand.
TGTGTGTGTGTGTGTCTGTGTTTGAGTGAGTGTCAGTGTGTGTGTGTGTGTGTGTGTGTCTGTGTGTGTCTGTGTGAGGTGTGTGTGAGTCCAGTCAGGTTGCATTTTGTTTGATCCTGCTTCTTCCTCTGTCCCCATCAGCCTTGGGCAGCACGCAGCCTTGTGGTTTGGGAGTGTGAAGCTTGGTTCAAGATAAACTTCAGGTCTGACTGAAGAGTTCACTCTTCCTCGCTCTCTTCCCCACCCTCTGTCTCTCCCTCGCTCCGTTTCATCCCCTCCCATCCCTCGCTTGGCCCCCAGAGTCACACCAAGAGGCAGCAACAGCTTGTGCATTCCTTTGTACCAGAGAAATGCCCCATTTTCATCTGTTTGAATCTGACATTTTTGGCACATTAAATATTGGACATTAATAAATTAAATGTAATGAACTGACATGAAAGACGAAAAAAGTCCGATGGTACAATGCAAGAAAGTATGAAAGGCAAGAGTGCAAAAGAAAGAAGCCAAACAACAACTCTGAAGAAAGCTCAAACTTTTCTCCTTTAATTCCAATTAACTATTTCCTTCTGAGCCATCCCAGATTATTTTTCATGTTCATTTATTCTACCAAATATTCAATAATAATTTATAGTAGCTGAGAGCAAATAAGAGTCACAGGACTCAGAAAGAAAGAGGAGGAGAGAGGAGACAGAGGAGAGGAGAGAGGAGAGAGAAAGGAGAGGTTTGAGGTTTACTAAACACTTTATTCACAGTTCACAGTTCACAATGTATCACATAAGAAAGGAGAGAGGAGAGAGGAGAGAGAGAGGTCTGAGAGAGGTTTGAGGTTTTACCAAACACTTTATTCACAGTTCATACGAACACATGGTTAGTTATTTAAAACATCAGAAAAGTGCAAAATGTCGTCGCAACAGAGCATAAAACACCAGAACAACACCAGGCATCAAATATAAGCTCGCAGGTCATGTGACAGTCTACAAAAACTAAAACCGAGCCTCAGGCCGCACCTGACATTGAACAAATGAAAAACCATTTCAGGGCGACTACAGAACGGGCAGGTACGATACAGCCAGTAGAAACACACACCAGAGTCAAAAGCGACGGCATCTATGCAAAATCCGCCATTGAGGTCAGCAGTCCTCGGGGTTTGGGGAGGCTCCCAGCCCGGCTGCCCCACACAGACGGTGGCCTGTTGCTCAGCCTTCTCCTGTAGAGCACTCTCACGTAGCCAAAGTACATGGTCTTCTTGCTGCCCATGCGGAGGTCCAGTTGTGGTCGCTCCCAGCAGCGGGCCGAGGCACCGCTGAGCCAGGAGTCAGGACGCAGATCCGGGAAAGCCTGCTGGGCCGCCCGCATCATCCTGGTGGGACTAGACCTCACCGCCAGCGCGCCAGGAGAGGAGAGAGGAGAGGAGAAAGGAGAGCGGTCCGAGAGAAAAGAGGTTTTTTTTTTTTTTGAGGTTTTACCAAACACTTTATTCACAGTTCACAATGAGAAAAGAGAGTGGAGAGAGGATAGAGGAGAGAGGGAGAGAGGAGAGGAGAGTCCATCTGCTGAGGTCTCTCCTCTAATCACACCAGCTCTGCCTCTTCTGTAAGACTGAAATAATCATAACTGCTGTGAGGGAGCAGAGCTGGGCCTGTGTGTGTGTGTGTGTGTGTGTGTGTGTGTGTGTGTGTGTGTGTGTGTGTGTGTGTGTGTGTGAGCATTCACAGCAGAGACAGCAGACTTGTTGCTATGGTTGCCATAGGAACGGTATCACTGGTACAGTGACCCCTCCCTGCTTGATGTGGATGCTTCAGTCTGTTCTGTGTCACCGTGTGTGTGTGTGTGTGTGTGTGTGTATATGTGTGTGTGTGTGTGTACTATGTAGGTCAGTGTAAGTGACACCAAAGGTCACACCCTATGCTTTTGTTACATAACACATTGACCTGCAGCAGATCCCACAGTACACACTTCTTTCTCTCTCTCTCCCTCCCTCTCTCTCTGCAGTCTTCCATCTCCAGACCTTCACTGCATGGACCTCGGCTCTCTGACAAACTCAGGTCCCCTGTCAGCACCTGCCTCTGCTGTTCCTCTGGTATAACAACATGCTAAGATGATCTGACATGTTTATTTTCCATCATTTACAGATTGGGCCGCTTATTCTCACTGGGTCCTGTCTCCCTTCTTCTCCTCCTCCTTTACCCAGGCTGACTTTAGCAGATGGCTCCTCCCGTTTCTGCCTCTGTAAAGCACCTAGAGATAATTCTGATTGTAAAAGGAGCTATAGAAATTCAATTGAATTGAACTGAACCATAACCTCCACCACCTCAACGCTAACCTCCACCACTCCACCAACAACACCTCCACCACCTCCACCACCTCAGCCTCCACCTCCACCAACACCTCCATCTCAACCTCCACCACCTCAGCCTCCACCAACACCTCCACCACCTCAACCTCCACCTCCTCCACCAACACCTCCACCACACCTCAACCTCCACACCACCTCAACCTCCACCTCTCCACCTCAACACCTCCACCACCTCAACTTCTCACCTCCACCACCACCCACCTCCACAACTTCCACGACCTCAACCTCCACCACCTCCACCACCAACCTGCCCGTCATGCTCTATGCTAACTGAGCTGGTTCCTTCCGAAGTTGAAGGAACACTCCTTTTCATAGCTGAAATGTAGGTGAGGCTCTTGTTGTTTTCGACAGCTCTTCTGTTTTGTGTTTTCTTCTTAAAGCTTCAGGCCAGGACCCTCACCAGGTCCACAACACCTTCTGATTTAACAAGAATGAACAAAGCCAGATGCTGTTAGCATCTTTTCTGAGGATCAGCAAAAGACCCGACTGATGGCCCATAAAGATGTCAGTGCTGGACCAGAGACCACAGATGTCTCTCGACCAGCAGCAGCAGTGGCAGCAGCAGCAGCAGCAGCAGCCCAGCAGCCCAGCAGCTCCAGCAAGGCAGCAACAGCAGCAGCAGCTCCAGCAGGTTCCAGAGCCAGCCTGCACTGTGAAGAATGACTGAAACCTTGGGAAGGATACATAAAGCTTTATGAGCCAGAGCCTGACGGCTGTTCAATGCTTTCGCATGTCCTATAAAATGCTAAAAAGAATGAATGAACGTTAACTGCATCATTATCTTTTTAAATCAAAAACTGAAACGATGCCGAGCGTAGATGATGGTGGGATTTTTATGAGCTCAGCATCAACAAGAGGTCTGGTGCAAATCCTCCAGACCGCTTACATGGCCAGGCGGGCCGGATCATGTTCTCTGGGTGGATCCAAGGGTCTTTGTCTCCTTATTCTGAGGCCTATTGTTATTTTTATTGCATTAATAGCCGTTCCAGCATTTGGCAGAATGTCAGATGACCAGTCTGTCCATGTGGATCTGTGCAACCGGGCCAGCCCGGGGGTCCTTAAACGCCCCTCTTACAATGAGGATCTGGAGCTGACTCAGGCACCGTAATCTAGACTAGCTCCTCTTAGTTATACAGCGCTGGTTACAATCAGACCGTCTGAAAGCAAGCTCTTAGATCCAGATCCTGATCCTGAACAGGAAGAATCCTGGAGCAGGACCAGGCTCATATGGGGGGAACCTTCCTGCTGATGGCTAAAGGAGGAGGAGAAGGGGAGATAGGGCAGAAAGAGGAGAAGAACAGGGTATCATGGTGATTCTAATCTGCAGACTGGGATTAAAAACACCACCATGGTCCTAGCTGGTAGCAGACCAGAGTCAGCTTCAGAGTCATCATCTCAGATGATCATTCTCCCAGGCCAGATCTTCTGAGACTCATGATTTACCTAGTACTCCACTCACACCTCCCATTCATCTTCCTGAGGATCAGGGATCCACCGAAGGCTAGGCCAGGTCCGCTGTGTAGCCGTGAAAGCAAATCTATCGTCCACACCGAAAGGGGAGGAGAGAGAAGATGGAGGCGGTTGGCAGAGATGGAGGAGGAGGGAGAACGAGACTTCAAAACAATAAATTGCAGAAAGAAAACAAACAAGAAAAAAGTGTGGGAACGCGAAAAGAGAGAGAAGAACCTCAGAGGCACCCAAGGTCTCGATCTAATTAAAATGGTTTGCATTTATTTATGAGGTTTAATGAGCAGCATTTGGATAGTTTGTTTTTTCCCTAATATGAATATTTCCTTTCATTACTTACATACAATACGCCAATATTTCCAATAATCACATCCTGGCTTGTCTGAGCAAGCGAGCATCGTTGCTATGTGAGAACTCTTTTTAGGTGTCCTTCACCTACAGAAGCCCAAAACCTGTGGCCTGAGCCCGACAGGAGACTTTTAACAGGGACAACACTGGAGCAGGACCAGGCTCATGGGTGGGGACCCCCTGCGGATGGACAGATGGGGAAGGAAACGGGAGGAGAGGGGAAGAACCGACAGAGGAGAGAATAGGCATCATACATGGTAAATACAAACACATTCATTACAATGAGCACTAGAGATGAGTGGTAACAGAGGTCAGTGGGTCAGTGCACAACTATGGGAGGAGAGGAGAGGAGAGGAGAAGTTTTGGTTTTAAAAATCCCTTTATTGACCCATTAAAGGGCCTAATGTACAGAAATAATAATAATAGTGGCTGGGGCCAAATGTTAATAATGATAAATACATGAACAACTGCACCATTAAGTCAGAAAATCAACATTCAATCAATCAATTAGAAATGGTAATTAGCCCTCCCTGCTCCCACGGAGCCCAGAACCTCCAACAGTCCATATTTGACAGAAAGCACTGGTTTTGTCAACCATCTTATAACAGTGGCCTACTCCACCTCAACCTGGCCTCTGCAGGGCCCTCCAGAACCACCACTGGCTCCACACCGCCTGCCATTCTGAGCCTGGTTCTTACGGGTCAGCCAGAAGCAGACAGAAAGTTAATTAGAGTGTGGATGCTCTTCTTCCTGGCGCAGTACTTTGGACCAAAAATAAACAACTCAAAAGAAAAAACCTCACCAAACCCTTGAAACCAAACTCTCAGCAGTCCATGCAGACAGCCGAGACACTGGACAAATAAATGTTCCAGAGTCTCAGCCTGCCCACAGAAAAGGCACCTTCTCCCACCCCCGGATCCATGTGCTCTGTGTCTGTTTGTAACTATCGCCCCATGAACCACCCTCCACTGGAGGTCTGTACAACGAAAGCAGCTTGTACAGGGACCGCCAGCTGGCTCCGCCCACCTGGACTCCTTCAGCCCTGCCAGAGACTGCAGGTTCAGGACCTTCACACAGGCCCGGTAGATGGCCTTTTTCCCTGCATCCTTGAACGTGTCCAGGTGAGGAGTAGTGAGGGACAGCAGCTGGTGTCCTCTCCCTTCCTGCCACCCCCCACTGCTGGGGGGATGAGCAGAGAGGGGAAGCTGTCCTCCCCATCCTGAGTTTACTGCTCACACAGGAAGCTGTTCCCTGCAAACGCCCTCAGGTTCTGTGGTAGGGCAGCACGGAATTCCTCCACCACCCTGTTGATCAGCCTGACGGGCGTGATGTTGCTCTCTTCATCCTCAGAGTGTCTACCGATGTTGCTGTCATCTCATCAGGTGGCCCAGTTTGGTGCAGCTCATCTTCTCTGGAGAAGCACCAGGCTGGCAGACTGCACTGTCTGAGTCCTCAAGAAGCTGTTATAGATCAGCAGTCAAACCACCACAGGCCTGGAGTCTCTCTGTGGTGGTGCAAACCTGAAGAGCTGTTGCAGGCCTGCAGCAGAGCTGTAGAAGGGGTCAGTCCACCAAGAGCCACATCCTCAGGTTGTAGAAGGAAAAGCTGCTGGTCGTAGCCCAGCGCCCAGCTCCCCTCAGCAGCAGCCTGGCTGGATCAAGCCAGGCTGGGCCAGAGGAGTCCAGGAGTCTTTGAGCTGTCCTTGAGTCTGGAAGAGGCGATCCTAGCCTGGATGTTTACTAAACCCTGACCCTTTGGCCACGTGGCAAAGAGGACTGCCGCCGACCCAATGTTTTCCAGACCAGATGAAGTCTACGATGATTCTCTGAATGTCTTTGTTCAGGCTTCTCGGTGGTGTTAGAATATTAAACTTATGCCAATGGGCCGAGGCAGCCAAGTTGTTGGCAACCAGAACTCTTCCCCTATATGACATCTGGGGTAGCAACCATGTCCACTTAGACAACCGTGCGCGCACACCTTCTCCTTTACACCCTCCCAATTCTTTTTCTGAAACCCGTCTGTGCCCAAATGGACCCCCAAAATTTTCAGCCCCTACTTCCCCCACTCAAGACCTCCAGGTAGAGTGGGCACTGCCTGGTCCCCCCAGTGTCCCATCAACAAGGCCTTGCTCTTGGCCCAGTTCGCCTGTGCAGATGTGGCCCTTTCATACAGGGACAGGGTGTCCTGCAGACACTGAATGTCCCTCTGGCTGGTAATAAAGACGTGAGGTCATCTGCGTAAGCTGAGACCATAGGAGGGTGGACAAAGTCTGAAGCCCCAGGCAGTGAGAGATCACTGAGCCGGTCCTCAACCTGCATAGCAAGGGCTCAATGGCTGCTTACAAAGCTGACCTGGAGATGGGACAGCTTGTCAGATCCCTCGCTGCACAGGGATTGGCCTCTGCACCCAGGCCTGCCTCGCCTTACCACACACTGAGCACCACTGTACAATAAGCTAACCCAAGCTAAAAACCCACCACAAAAAAGCCCTGAGTGTAGAAAACAAATACGAGTGGTCCACCCTGTCAAAGGCTTTCTCCTGATCCAGACACACAAGACCAAAACGGATGTTATTATCAGACCTGCAGATGTCAATGACATCTCGAATGAGAAAGATGTTGTCCATGACTAACCTGTCAGGACACAGTATGTTTGATCTGAGGAACGATGATGTTCAAGACGTCCTTGTGTCAGTTTGACAGGGCTCTGGAAAGCACCTGGTAGTCTGTACATAGGAGGGCCAGTGGCCCCAGTTCTTCAGTAAGGTTGTAGTCCTTCTTGGGCAGCAGGGACAGTACAGCCTGGCCCATTGTGAGACAGGCAGAGACCCTGCTCTGAGGCACTCCAGCAGGACAGAATGAAGGTCGTGTCCAAGGATGTTCCAGAAGTGCTTGAAGAAGTCAGCAGAGAGCCCATCGATCCCGGGTGCCCGTCCTGACGCTAGCTGGTTGACGGCAGCTGTCGCTCCTCCAGAGTCAACCCCGTCCAGAGCAGCTTTTCTGTCCAGGGTGAGCTGAGGAAGCTCCCTCCAGGAGCTCCTCTCACGACACTCCAGGCTGCATTGCCCGCCCTGAATAATCCGGCGTAGAAATCCTCATCTGCTTCTGGGCTAGTGGTCACTGTCCTCCCATACCAGGTGAGTGAAACAGATCATCTGCTTCCTCTGCTCCACCGACTTCTCCAGGTTGAAGAAAAAAGAAGTCGGGGCATTCATGTCCTTCAGCATCCATGTCCTTCAGCTGGAGGAAGCCAGACCTGACGAGGGCCCCCTTGACTCTTCCCTGCAGGAAGGCGCCAGCTCCAGCCAAGCCCCGGAGCATGACCCATGGCAGGATGGAGTCTCTGTGTGGGCCTGCTTTGATGCTGGCTTGCCCCGCATTACTCCTCGTGATCTTTGCAGGAAAAGGAGGTGTACTGTTGGCAAAAAACACGAATTTGTGCCTTTCCAACCTCCCACCACTGCTTCAAGGAGCTAAAGTCATTTTTTTCTCTTCCACTGCTGCCAGAAGAGCTCAAAGCTCTGACAGAAGGTCCTGTCTTGTAGGAGTTTGTTGTTGAAAACCAGTGGGACTTGATCCTGTCACCTGGAGCGCTGACCAGATCCATGCTGACTAAATGGTGGTCAGTGAAGCCGACTGGGCTGATGGTGCTGTGAACCAGTCTGGAGCTGAGGCTCTGGGAGATGTAGAGGCGGTCTAGTCTGGCTGCACTCACCCTGCTGTTAGCCAGCCTCACCCATGTGTGCTGCCTGGATCGTGGATGCTGAAGCCTCCATGCATCCAGCAGGTCCAGGTGTGTGACCACACTGTTAAGGCTCTGAGCTGACTGTGGGTGGGGCTCCTCACCTATCCTGTCCACAGTAAAGTCCAGAGTGCAGTTAAAGTCCCCCCAGTGATCAGCTGATCCTGGTGATAGTTCATCAGCTTGTTTCTCATCAGGGTAAAGGGAGGCTCTTTCTGGCCCTTGGTTTGGGGCAGAGACGTTGACAAAACAAAACACTAAACTTTCTATCTCCGCCCTCACAATCAGCAACCGGCCCTTCACCACTTCAGTGGAGGATAAAACTGTTGCCTTTGCAGACGATCTGAACAGAACAGCCACCCCTGCACTGAAGTTGGTGCCATGGCTGAGAGAGTAGGAGCCCCCCCACCATCAACCCCAGTCTGCCTCATCTGCTGGGTTTGGACGTGTCTCTGCAGAAAGAGCACGTCTAGCTTTTTCTGAGTGGAGAGTTCAGAAATGAGAGCCCTCTTCTGCCTGTTCAGAGACCCTACTCTGAGGTTCTGTATGGAGAGGTGATGGAGGAGAACCAGGTGAGGAACCATGAGCAGAGGACAGTAAAGAGGAAACCCCATTGAGACATGATCAGCTTGACTCTTTAACTTTCCAGCAGGTCTAGTGTTTTTTGCTCTTCTCAGAGTTGTGATGTGTTTTTTCAGGCGAAACCCTTTTTTTTCATCCAGAAGATCAAAGCCAACCAGGTTTTTAAGTATGTCTACAGATTTTATGAACTTATCAGTGTCACTAAAATAATCACTGACTTTAACAGACCTTTGAAGGTAACATCAAGGAAATTATTTATGTCTTCTAGTGAACAGAGGTCATCTATATTCCTGCTGCTTTCACACACAGATACAGTATCTGACTCTGAACCTAAATCCAGGTCATCTCTCTCAAGTGATGCCTGGCTAGTGGGCACTTCAGTGCAAAAGAGGTTTTCAGTGCCTGCAAAGCTGGTAGAAGCAGCCTCCTCCGCAGGCTGAGACAGAATCTCAGTGCTTGCAGGCTGGGAGCTGCCCAGGTTCTCTGCATCTACCTGAGCTGCTTCTCAGGCCGGAGACATTCCTCCCTGTCAGGAGCTCCACCAGCTGCTGCTTTCACAGCACCGCGCTCCGCGGCCATGTACCCAACCCCGAGTCCAGAAACCGCAGCGGTGTCGGGGGGCTCAGAGTAACGCACGTAACGTCCTCAGCCACGGCGGAGACTGGCACCGCGGCACCAGCCGTCCCAGAGTCGGCGGTGGGGGCAGCAGGCGAAGCGCCCGCCTGCTCCTGCCTCTTATGCGGACACGCAACACGTTTGTGTCCCACATCACCACACTGGAAACATCTGAGCTGTCCTGAGCTGGCGTAGACCAGATAGTGACCGTCACCATGCTTCACTCTGAAAGACACCTCCAGAGTCTGAGCAGGTGAGTCCAGGAACATGGACACCTGCCGTCTCAGAGACTGAACCTGCTTCAGCTTTGGATCTTTACATCCCAAACTCACCGTCCTAAACCTACTGGCAAACTTCCCCAACCTGCGGAGCTCGTTCTCTAACGTTTCATTAGGTATAAACGGTGGAACAGCGGACACGGTGATCCGCGGGGAGGGGACTGCCAGCGGGGACACCTGCTCGAAGGCGTCCCTGATGAACACGCTGCTCTCTGTCAGCTGATAGACGTGGGTCTCGTTCTTCAAAAACACCACCACAGTTTTGTTCATGCGCGATGCAAACAAAAGGCTGTCATGTCCCACTTGCTCACCGGTCACCAGCAGAACCTCCTCCACTGGAACCAGGTTATCCAGCGGCACCATCCGCACTCCCTGTGGATAGACGGAAACCACTGGACAAACTACTGATCACTCAGCTAGTACTCAAAAAAATAAAGAAGAAGCTTACCTGATCATGGACATACGATAGATGGAAAAACAGGAGGATAAACCCGAAAAAACAGGAACAGAAGGACTTCAAACTCCGCGCCACTCGCATGCCACCACCACTCACGCTCACACTCACCAGAAACGGAAACAGGAGAGGGAGGAGAGGAGAAAGGAGAGGAGGAGAGGGGAGGAGGAGAGGAGAGAGGAGAGGAGGAGAGAACCACAGTAAATTCCTGTAGCTGTGATTGATCGGTAACTGAAATCCATGTGTGTACTCCAGCTATGTAGTCCACATGTACACACGACTTCCGCGTCTGTCTGAGTCCATGTGAACACGGACAGATTGATTGTTTCCAGCAACAGCAGAATCATCACAACAACAGGAGAGCAGATCAATGAGTGATCCCAGCAGATGCTAATCAGAACTGTCTTCACCTCCTGCTGCTGAGGCTCGTCGTTATTAACAACGAGCCTGTTATTCAGCCATACTGGAGCCCTGAGGCCACGCACGGAGCACCCATCAATGGATGAGAGGACAGCCCACACACACGCTGGCTTGTGTGTGTGTGTGTGTGTGTGTGTGTNTAGTATCAAACCCTCCACCCAAACCACCTCCCCCAGGATCAAACCCTCCACCCAAACATCTCCCCAGTATCACAGCCTCCACCCAAACATCTCCCCAGTATCACAGCCCTTCATTTAGTTCTACCTGATGGGAAAAGACCGTTTTCTGCATGAGGTCCAAGGGTTCCAGACCTGCAGGAGCATCAAGATTCTGATTACTGCTTCATCTGGATGATTCCTGAGTGTGCAGTGGAGCGGGTTGAGCGGGTGGGGCCTCTGTGAGGCTGCTGGTCCTTACAGAGCTGGCTGAGGCTGGCTGAAGCAGACCAGCATTCTCTCTTGGTTCTTCTCCCCCTGAAGGCTTCGGCCACGTGTGAGCGCAGGCTCACCTGCACACAGGAGACAGGTTCAGGCCTCACAGGAGTTCAGGTGTGTGTTTCCATGACAACAGTTCAAGTGTTCAAAGGTCCTGTCCTCCCTCCCAGCACCAGACGGCTCCTCCTCTCTGAGCAGAGAAGGTGATGAAGGCTCTGAGGACTCCTGAAGAACGCTGCTGAGCTTCTCCTCAGAAGTCCTCCTGGCTTCTGAGCCATCAGGCCTGCTGAGCTCTGAGCCTGACTTCAGTTCTGGTAAACTCGGACAGATGTGCTGCTGCTGTCCAGATGTTCCCAGGCTAACGTGTGAACGCGCTCACATACACTGTCTGGACCGCTCTCCTTGATCTTCACCATCTTCCTGGTGTGACTCCTCCCTCGATCCTCTGTCCATTCTGTAGAAGAACAAAGCATCTGTCTCACACCTGTCCTACTTCTGTCCCACACCTCTCCTGTCTGTGTAAGAAGATCTGGATGTCAACCTTTCTATCATTTCATCACTTGTACTTGTTTCTTTTTAGTGCTGAATAATGATGATCTGATCTAAGGTCCGATCTAAGGTCTGATCTAAGGTCCGATTAACGTCTGATCTAAGGTCTGATTAACGTCTGATCTAAGGTCTGATCTAAGATCTGATCTAAGGTCCGATTAACGTCTGATCTAAGGTCTGATTAACGTCTGATCTAAGGTCTGATCTAAGGTCTGATCTAAGGTCCGATTAACGTCTGATCTAAGGTCTGATTAACGTCTGATCTAAGGTCCGATCTAAGGTCTGATCTATCAGAAAGGTCTTTCTCCAGCCTCTTATCTGCTGTGGTTGGATCATTCCTGACAAATGTTCATGGACCTGATGGTACCTCTGCTCCTGCTGTGACGTAGAGATGCCTCAGCTCTGAAGGTCCTCTGTGGACTGAGGCGTGTGCTGGAGAAGGTGATGTTCTCCATGCTGGAGGACAGAGACCTGCAGCAGCTGGAGGCTGGTTCTCCAAACAGACACCCAGACCTGGAAGCTCTGGCTGCTTTCCTCCACCGGCTGGAGGCTATGGAGCCACAACCTGCTGTTCGGACAGAGGCTGGACTTTCCAAAGCCCCAGAAGACTTCGACAGAAAAACAGCATCACTGGACACTCCAGCGTTAGGCAGCGGCTCATGTGTGGTGTCCTCCTCCTCCTCCTCCTCCTCCTCCTCCATTGATAGTTGGTCCTGCACAAACACCTCACAGCTGGAGAACGTGCTGTAACCAAACATGAATAGTGAAGATCAAAGGTCAGGGGTCAGGGTTAGGTACCTCCTCCTCCTCCTTCTTCTCCTCCTCCTCCTCCTCGGGTCCGAGCCGCTCCTGTGACGGACGTCTGCTTCCAATCCCAGCCAGGTTCTTCAGCAGAGAGGCTGGGCTGCTCTTACAGGCTGTCACCAGCCGCTCAGCCAGCCCGTCTCTGAGGTTCTGGGTCCAGCTGTGCGGGTGGATGCACCAGGACGTGGCGGCGGGCTGGCACTGAGCGAGACGGGCCTCTTCCTGGTGCTGGCTGTCAGACGCAGACAGCATGGTGAGGGTGTCCACAGCCAGAGCGGACAGGTCCTGGAGGTGGCCCAGCTGGGAGTCCAGCTCTGACAGGCTGTCCTGGAGGAAGGTGACCTTCTCTGAAACCTCCCCCACCATCACAGCCATCTCGTCCACCCTAGCAGACAAAGATCAAAGACAAACTGGGTTCAGATCAAAGACAAACTGGGAGGAGAACTAACGTAGTTCTGGACCCTGGACCTGGCCCGGACCTTGGTCCAGAGCCTGGACCTGGCCCGGACCCTGGCCCAGAGCCTGATCGGGACCCTGGACCTGGCCCAGACCTGACCATGGTCCAGGGCCCGGACCATGGTGCAGGGTCAGAGTTGAGTCTGATCTAAACTCTGCTGGTGACCCTGGTTGTGGCCTCTCAGGGCTCGTATCTGACCTCTCGGCGGTGGCTCGGATCCTGCTGGTCTGGTTGCTGCTAGTGCTGTTCCTCTTCTCATGGAAGTAGGCCTCCACACACCTCTCCTCAAACTCATGCAGCAGTTTGCGGTCTTCCCGGCCCAGGAACAGCTCTGAGGGACCAGGAAGCTGGTTTAGAGCAGACCAACACCTCCCAGTGCTGGTGATCACAGCCCAGCAGAGCAGGTCCTCTGGTCCAGAAGTCTACTCACTGAGCCCAGAGCCTCCTTCCTCCCGCTCAGCGCCTCCGCTCCACCTCCTGCAGACGGCTCTCAGGGCCAGGACCAAGTGGCTGAGCAGGATGAGGGGGGGAGGCAGCCAGGGCCGGTCCTGGTAGGTCATGATGTAGCGGTAGCGGTTGTACTTCCACAGCTTGTTGGAGGTGGAGGCCATGTCAAAGTAGATGTTGCTGTTCATGAGACCAACAAGTGTGTTAGATCAGAGCAGACTCTTAAAACCACGATGAGAAGATTGAAGAAGCAAACATACTTGAAGAACGCAATCAGAATGTTGACCGTGATGATGTACTGAAGGAACATGTAGACCGCCTGAAGGAGAGGAGCGAGGAAGGCTGCTGGAGGACAGGGCTGGTCATCCTCACACACTGTTAGCACACACACAAACACACACACACAACAGCTGTTAACCACAATACCTGTGTGTGTGTGTGTGTGTGTGTGTGCGACTGATCTGCTAGCCTGGACCAGTCTCTGAGACCATCTCCTTAGCCTTCATGACTCAGTCCACAGTAAGAACATTCCTCATTGGTTTAGGAGCCCTGATGGCGGAGGAGACCTACCATCCATTTCTGAGGCATAGACCTCACCGAAGATCATCCAGTAGGGCTGGAAGACCACGTCGCGGGCGAGGCTCCAGGAGGGCTCTGAGTATGGGGACAGGATGGCCTGTCGGGACACACCAAAGCTCAGCAGTACGATGGCCATCATCACCACGATGAAGAACATGTTCCTGGTCTGAAGGGTACACAGAGGAGGACAGTGAGAGAACTCACACCCTGATGGAAGCTGGCCCTGCCCTTCTGTCCATGCCCACCATCTTTGTGATGATGGTGAGGTAAGGACCAGCATGCTGGTTGACCGCCAGCAGATCCATCACCCTGATGAACCAGAAGATGAGGTCCAGACAGTAGCTGATGCGGCCTGCTGTCCGGTAGGGCTCGCCATGGCAACGCAGCACCAGCCCAGCCAGGAAGAGAAGGATGGCCAGGAAATCTGAGACGTTCCAGTACTCACAGAACCACACCTTCAGCTTCTGGCTTAGCTTCCTGGGCTCAGACATGAGCACCTACTCAAACATCAACAAAAATCTGGAATGTAGCACACGGTAGGCCAGTAGGAAATGAGGACGCAGCTCTCATCTGTCACCTCTCTGCTTTTCTCCAGCGCTGTGGACACGATGTAGGCGATAAGCAGCCACTCCTGAGCACTCGGCTGCTCCTCCATCCTCACCAGGACCACGTAAGAGAACAACATCAGGAAGCCCATGTAGAATATCTGAACCAGAAGAAAGAGACGTCAGAAGCCTCACGCTGAGTAAAGATGGAACCATCTGGGAACAGTCTGGCTGTTTATCTCACAGCAAGAGGGGGCTCCTCCGTCAGCCCGAAAAGCTTCTGAAGCTGTCTTCAGTGTGTGTGTGTGTGTGTGTGTGTGTGTGTGTGTGTGTGTGTGTGTGTGTGTGTGTGTTAAAGTCCACCTACTGTGTGAAACCAGAATTTGACAACTGGTGCTGTGTAGAATTCATAAAGTCTTTTGATCCAGGACAAACAAGTCAAAGTGGTCCAGGACATGTTAGCCAGGGGACCAGGACTCTGGTGGAGGTGGGGGGGGCCTCGCTCTGCGTCCTGACCGCCCTGTGGTTCCAGCCGGACAGTGAAAGGTGAGCAGGCAGATATGAGAGCGGAGGGCTGGCAGTGGAGGTGCCTTACCGCCTGCTGTGGGGATGATTGTGGCTTGGCAGGGTCCAGCCCAAACAGCATGGCCTCCTGGGACTGGGGCACGTGACACATCTCAGCCCTGCTCTTAAAGTCCACCAGCAGGATGGCGGGAGGCACCACGAGGCCCAGCAGGATCTGCAAGAAGCACCAAGGAGGTCACCAGACACACCAAGGAGGTCATCAGACACACCAAGGAGGTCATCAGAAGCACCAAGGAGGTCACCAGACACACCAAGGAGGTCATTAGACGCACCAAGGAGGTCATCAGAAGCACCAAGGAGGTCATCAGACGCATGTCTGTACCAAGGAGGTCATCAGAAGCACCAGTTCACTCCTCACATGTAGAAATACTCCACCTGGCAGCAGCCAGGTGGAGTATTTACACATGCTGAGGCGTGAATTTGAAGGGCAGTCAGCTGCAGGTCAGAGCCAGCAGCCACTTCCATCAGCAGAAGATGCCTTCTGGAGGTCATCCACCAGCTCACCTTCAGGAAGGAGTTCTTGCTCATGTTGAGAGGACCTGACCACAGATCGGTGAGCAGCGTCTGGGTGCAGGAGTGTGAGACGAACGGCCGATGGCACGAGGACACGGCCATCTGCAGACAAGTGAAGTGGCTCCATGCCTCCATCTCTGAGGTCAGCAGCTTCATGGCCATCTGCTCGTTGTGGCGGAAGGTAGCATCCAGCAGGTCCACCGCCAGCTGCCCAAACTCACTGAGACCGGGAGACGGAGGGAGCAACAGTCAGCACCTGGAAACCGCTGGCTGGAGCTCTGCAGGTGGAAAGGTCCTCCAGAGACCAACCACACTCTCTCTTACTGGGAGAAGGTCTTCAGCCGCTCCACCGTGCTGTCGTCCATGCTGCTGTGCCGGGCTTCAAACGCCATGGAGCGGTACAGCTTGCAGGCCACCGTGGCTCGGGCCAGAGCCTCCTCGCCATGCTGCCACAGGAAGAGCGCCATCTGCTGCCGCTGCTGCAGCACCGCCCACACAAACAGGTCGTTGAAGTTGAAGGAGAGCGGCGGGGGAGCGTGGCAGGGGCCAGCGCTCACTGAGCTCTCACGGCTGCCGACCGCTGGGAACGCTTGCTCCTACGTGGAGAAGACGTGAAGGTTTGTTAGCTCTCTGGAAGCTGATGATGGTTTCTCAGCAGCAGACAAACCAGACACAAGGTTGGACTTAACATCATCTGGATTCTGGAAGCACGAGGACACTCTGGAAGCAGGAGAGAAAACTCCACCTTGGGTTTGCTGGGCTGTGCTGTCCTGAAGAAATGCAGCTGGTGGAGGCTCCTGATGGTGCCAGCGTTGAGCTGCTGCCGGGACAAAGACGGAGACCTTTGCTGTCTACCCTCCTGCAGCTTTGGCTGTGTGGAAGGAAGGAAGGAAGGAAGGAAGGAAGGTTCCTCATGGTTCCAGCAGATGACGCCAGAGTGAACAGCTGATGGATGCTCACCTTCTCCTGCAGGCGGCTGTAGGCAGCGCGGAACTGCTTGCGCGTGTATGTGCTGCAGTAGGCTCCTCCGATCAGGTACTCGATCACCAGGCCAACATCAATGATGGACAGGCGGTAGCCTACTGGGAGAGAGGTCTGCGTGTGCATGTACGTGCATGAGCAGCGTGAATCTTTTCGGGCTGGGCTTCCATCTGGGAGGAAGGACTCACCTGCTTGACATCTTCAGCGAGGTGCTGCAGGAAGTGCTCCGTCTGGCCCTGAGGCTGCGGCTGCATCATTCACAGAGCAGAGAAAACAGCCATCAAGAGCGTGCACGTCTTTACCGCAGCAGGCAGCAGCCATGAAGACGCTTTACCCCCCCGTTTCCACCGGAGGCGCTGCGTCTCCGTCCGTCCTGATTAGATTCCATTCAAGTCAGTGCATCAGTTTCCACTGGCTGAGGCTCCGCCCACAGCAGGGCTGGAGGCTCCGTAGACCTCCGCAAAAATACGCATGGCTTCTATTTTGGACGGACGGACAGAGCACGCCGCAACAATCTAGCACAAGGCATTGCGTGTGGAACAGGAAGTCGGGTGCGAAGAAAAAATAAAACATCCGGGAATTTGTCAAAATAAAAGCTCCCGTATTTAGAGCAATAGATTTTTACGTTATTACATGTATGAATCATCTTTTTTACATCATTACATGTGTGAATCATCTTTTTTTACGTCATTACACGTGTGGATCATCTTTTTTTACGTTATTACATGTGTGAATCATATTTTTTTACATTATTACGTGTGAATCATTTTTTTACATTATTACATGTGTGAATCACATTTTTTTACGTTATTACATGTGTGAGTCATCTTTTTCTTGGGCCGTTTTATCACGTTTGTGGGTGTGTGAAACAACATCACAAGTTAACTTATTATTTGCAGCAGATCTACAAATATATTAAATAACGTAAATAACCAGAATTTACAGGAAATAATGGATCTATTACACATTTCAGGAAAAATTAACAGAATTCCCCATGGTGGAGTCACCAAAATCTGAACAAAGGGGAACTTTTCCTCCTCTAGGAACAAAGAGCGTCTTCTTCTGTGGCTCCTCTGAAAACTACAAAGTGCTAATCTCACGCGGTCGTACCTGATTTAGTTTTCAGCGTCCTGTTGAAAAAGATCGCTCTAAATACAGGAGCTTTTATTTTGACAAGTTCCCGGATGTTTTATTTTCTCTTTGTACCCGACTTCCTGTCTGGACGGAGACGCAGTGCGGTGGAAACCCAGGTTACAAAGATCTCAGCAGTGTTCCTGAGCAGAAGCTGCTGCCAACGTCAGTCAGTCACTCCTGACTGAGCCAGAACCCGACTGTCTCCAACCCTGACCAAGCAAACCAGCCAGGTGCTGAAGAGTTTGCTGCTAGATCTATCTGACTGCTAGAACGTTCTTCTGCTCCTCCCAGCTCAGACAGGTAAAAGGAGGAATACTAACGGTGTTATAAAGCTCCTCCAGACGGCCCACAGTCAGGAACCGGCTCATGGTCATGCCGTTATCAATCAGCAGCTTCACAAAAGTGACCCGGTCCATCAGCAGAGCATCCAGCAGAGCCTGCTCCAAAGAACCAGCCTGGAAAGAAAAGGAGAAGACAGCCGTGAAAGAGCAGAGCCAAGAAGCAGAACCACAAAGCTGTCTGAAGCGCTCTGCTCCTGCAGACCTTCCAGTGCTGTCCCGACACCAGGACGTGTTTCTGGGCGATGTCGGCTCTGTTCCAGGCCAGAGTCATGCTCAGCTGCTCTGCAGGACTGGTTCTGGTGCCTGCTGATCACAGAGAAGCAACATGTTAGAGACCTGTGAGGGGAGAAGCTGACCCTGGAGGAGAAGAGACCTTCCCTTCAGAGCCGCTGTCAGGATGGCTGCATCAGGCGCCTCCTGGTCCTCCCACTCAGGGTCGTAGATGGTGATCTGGTGGTCAGAGAGACGGAGTTGGAGCCAGCAGTTCACGAAAAGAGGCGGAGCAGCCAGATGGAGAGGAGAGGAGAGGAGAGAGGAGAGGAGAGCTTACACACTGCCTGTGCTCCATGCACCGCTGGAGGAGGCCGCAGAGCTCAGAGGCCTCAGAGCTCGTCACACCCAAAACACCCTGAATCCTGATGAGGAAGTCCGCTCTGATGTCTGCCTGCAGCTGTCTGCAACATCAAAGCAGTTCCACACAGACATCAAAGCAGTTCCACGTAAATGCACACAGAGGTCAAAGCAGTTCCACACAGACAGCAAAGCAGTTCCACACAGACATCAAAGCAGTTCCATGCAGACATTAAAGCAGTTCCACGTAGACGCACACAGAGGTCAAAGCAGTTCCACACAGACAGCCAAACAGTTCCACACAGACAGCAAAGCAGTTCCACACAAACATCAAAGCAGTTCCACACAGATGTCAAAGCAGTTCCACGCAGACATTAAAGCAGTTCCACGTAGCTCTACACAGACTTCAAAGCAGCTCCACACACACACTAAAGCAGCTCCACACAGAGGTCAAAGCAGTTCCACAGACAGCAAAGCAGTTCCACACAGACGTCAAAGCAGTTCCACGCAGAGATCAAAGGTCACAGAGCCACCACGCAAGGCGGGAACAAACCCCTCCCCCACCAGCACACCTGTCCGTAGCTGTGTGTTTGTGCAGGAAAGCCAGCAGGTCGGCCACCCGGCCTGAGCCCTCGAACACGAAGACCGGAACCGGAGGAACACTGGAGACACAGTCCCACACCGTAGACACCAGGGAGGGACCCCCGTCCAGCAGCACACACACCACTGGAACGCCCAGCTTCAGCCCTGGAGGGGGAGAGAGACAGAGAGAGAGAGAGAAGGGGTTTACTGTACATCTCTCTCTCTCTCTCTCTCTGTCTTTGTCTCTCTCGCTCTCACTTGGGTGTATCTTCTGCTGCTGGATGTGCTTCTCCAGGCTCCTCCTCAGAACTTGCTGACATCCATGTTTTCCCACCGTTCCATCGTCCACCAACAGGAAGTGGGAGTGGAAGCCATTCAGACGGGCTCTCCTGCTCAGAGGGTTCCCAACAGGTTGGTACGGCTTGAACACCTGATGATCAGAAGATCAGCTTGCTGAGCATGGCTACACACACCCACACACACACACACACACACACTGACTGACTGACTGACTAACCCGTCAGCCATAACCCGGTCTGAATACCCACGTCTCTACCAATGAGGTCGGCGTTGCTGTCAATGGCGCCCCACGGTGCCACGCCCACCGTGTTCCTGTTCCTCAGGCTGTGGCTCCCGCATGTTCTCACCGCCTCACCCACATACTTAGAGACTCCTACAGAAGAGGAGAGGAGAGGAGGGGAGGGGAGAGGTTTTGGTTTTAAAAATCCCTTTATTGACCCATTAAAGGGCCTAATGTACAGAAATAATAATAATAGTGACAACAACAACAATAATGATCAATAATAATAATAACCAGCACCATTAAGTCAGAAAATCAACATTCAATCAATCAATTAGAAGTTTACAATTAGCTCCTCCTGCTCCCCCACGGAGCCCAGAACCCTCCCAACAGTCCATATTTGACAGAAAGCACTTATTTTGTCAACCATCTTATAATAGGCCTACTCCACCCTCAACCTGGCCTTCAGCAGGCCCTCCAGAACCACCACTGGCTCCACACTGCCCACATTCTGAGCCTGGTTCTTCCAGGTCAGCCAGAAAATGAATTAGAGTGTGGATGCTCTTCTTCCTGGCGCAGTACTTCGGACCAAAAATAAACAAATCAAAAGAAAAAACCTCACCAAACCCTTGAAACCAAACTCTCAGCAGTCCAAACAGCGCAGACAGCCGAGGACACTGGACAAATAAATGTTCCAGAGTCTCAGCCTGCCCACAGAAAAGGCACCTTCTCCCACCCCCGGATCCATGTGCTCTGGGTCTGTTTGTAGCTATCGCCCCATGCACCACCCTCCACTGGAGGTCTGCTGCCGCTTCTCAACGGGCAGCTTGTACAGGGACCGCCAGCTGGCTCCGCCCACCTGGACTCCTTCAGCCCTGCCAGAGACTGCAGGTTCAGGACCTTCACACAGGCCCGGTAGATGGCCTTTTTCCCTGCATCCTTGAATGTGTCCAGGTGAGGAGCAGTGAGGGACAGCAGCTGGTGTCCTCCCTCCTGCCACCCCCCCCACTGCTGGGGTGATGAGCAGAGAGGGGAAGCTGTCCTCCCCATCCTGAGTCCACTGCTCACACAGGAAGCTGTTCCCTGCAAACGCCCTCAGGTTCTGTGGCAGGGCAGCACGGACTTCCTCCACCACCCTGTTGATCAGCCTGACGGAGGTGATGTTGCTCTTCATCCTCAGAGTGTCCACTGATGTTGCTGTCATCTTCATCAGGTGGCCCAGTTTGGTGCAGCCAGCTTCTCTGAGGCTAGCTCTCATGCTGGCAGACTGCAGTGTCTGAGTCCTCAAGAAACTGTTATAGATCAGCGGTTCCTAAAACCACCACAGGCCTGGAGTCTCCTCTGTGGTGGTGCAAACCTGAAGAGCTGCCAGGCCTGCAGCAGAGCTGTAGAAGGGGTCAGTCCACCAAGAGCCACGTTCTCAGGTTGTAGGAGGAAGAGGTGCTGGTCGTAGCCCAGCGCCCAGCTCTCCTCAGCAGCAGCCTGGCTGGATCAAGCCAGCCTGGGCCAGAGGAGTCCAGGAGTCTTTGAGCTGTCTTTGAGTCTGGAAGAGGCGATCCTAGCCTGGATGTTTATCAGTCCCTGACCCCCTTTGGCCACGGGCAGATAAAGGACTGCCGCTCGGACCCAATGTTTTCCAGACCAGATGAAGTCTACGATGGTTCTCTGAATGTCTTTGATCAGGCTTCTCTGTGGTGATAGAATGTTAAACTTGTGCCACAGGGCCGAGGCAGCCAAGTTATTGGCAACCAGAACTCTTCCCCTATATGACATCTGGGGTAGCAACCATGTCCACTTAGACAACTGTGCGCACACTTTCTCCTTTACACCCTCCCAATTCTTTTTCGGAAACCCCTCTGTGCCCATTGAGACATGATCAGCTTGACTCTTTAACTTTCTAGCAGGTCTACTGTTTTTCGCTCTTCTCAGAGTTGTGATGTGTTTTTTCAGGTGAAACCGTTTTTTTTCATCCATAAGATCAAAGCCAACCAGGTTTTTGAGTATGTCTACAGATTTGATGAACTTATCAGTGTCGCTAAAATAATCGCTGACTTTAACAGACCTTTGAAGGTAACATCAAGGAAATTACTTATGTCTTCTAGTAAATAGAGGTCATCTATATTCCTGTTGCTTTCACACACAGATACAGTATCTGACTCTGAACCTAAATCCAGGTCATCTCTCTCAAGCGATGCCTGGCTAGTGGGCACTTCAGTGCTAAAGAGGTTTTCAGTGCCTGCAAAGCTGGTAGAAGCAGCCTCCTCCGCAGGCTGAGACAGAATCTCAGTGGTTGCAGGCTGGGAGCTGCCCAGGTTCTCTGCATCCACCTGAGCTGCTTCTCAGGCCGGAGACATTCCTCCCTGTCAGGAGCTCCACCAGCTGCTGCTTTCACAGCACTGCGCTGCGCCTCCGCGGCCACAGACCCAATCTCGGGCGCAGAAACCGCAGCGGCGCCGGGGGGCTCAGTGCCGGGCGCGGTGGCCAGCACGGCCTTGACAACGCACGTAACGTTCTCAGCCACCGTGGCGACCGGCACCGCGGCACCAGCCGTCCCAGAGTCGGCGGTGGGGGCTGCAGGCGAAGCGCCCGCCTGCTCCTGCCTCTTATGCGGACACGCAACACGTTTGTGTCCCACATCACCACACTGGAAACATCTGAGCTGTCCTGAGCTGGCGTAGACCAGATAGTAACCGTCACCGTGCTTCACTCTGAAAGACACCTCCAGAGTCTGGGCAGGTGAGTCCAGGAACATGGACACCTGCCGTCTCAGAGACTGAACCTGCTTCAGCTTTGGATCTTTACATCCTAAACTCACCGTCCTAAACCTACTGGCAAACTTCCCCAACCTGCGGAGCTCGTTCTCTAACGCCTCATTAGGTATAAACGGTGGAACAACGGACACAGTGATCCGCGTGGAGGGGACTGCCAGCGGGGACACCTGCACGAAGGCGTCCCTGATGAACATGCTGCTCTCTGTCAGCTGATAGACGTGGGTCTCGTTCTTCAAAAACACCACCACAGTTTTGTTCATGCGCGATGCAAACAAAAGGCTGTCATGTCCCACCTGCTCACCGGCCGCCAGCAGAACCTCCTCCACTGGAACCAGGTTATCCAGCGGCATCATCCGCACTCCCTGTGGATAGACGGAGGTGGCGTCTCGGAGGACGCCATTCCTCCCGAAAACCACTGACCAAACTACTGATCACTCAGCTAGTACTCAAAAAAATAAAGAAGAAAGCCTACCTGATCATGGACATACGATAGATGGAAAAACAGGAGGATAAACCCGAAAAAACAAGAAGAGACAAACTTCAAATTCCGCGCCACTCGCACGCCACCACCGCTCACGCTCACACTCACCGGAAACGGAAACAGAGGAGAGGAGGGGAGAGGAGGGGAGAGGAGAGGAGAGGAGAGGAGGGCACAGGAGGTGAGAGGAGAGGAGGTGAGAGGAGAGGAGGTGAGAGGAGGGGAGAGGAGAGGAGAGGATGGGAGAGGAGAGGAGGGCACAGGAGGTGAGAGGAGGGGAGAGTAGAGGAGAGGAGGGGAGAGGAGAGGAGAGGAGGTGAGAGGAGGTGAGAGGAGAGGAGAGGTTTGAGGTTTTACCAAACACTTTATTCACAGTTCACAATGAACACATAAGTTAGTTATTTAAAACATCAGAAAAGTGCAAAATGTCGTCGGCAACAGAGCACAAAACACCATGACAACACCAGGCATCAAATATAAGCTCGCAGGTCATGTGACAGTCTACAAAAACTAAAACCGAGCCTCAGGCCGCATCTGACATTGAACAAATGAAAAACCGTTTCAGGGCGACCACAGAACGGGCAGGTGTTTGACACAGCCGGGGTAGAAACACACACCACAGAGTCAAAAGCGACGGCACCATGCAAAATCCGCCATTGGAGGTCAGCAGTCCTCGGGGGTTTGAAGAGGGGCCCCACCCAGCCCGCTGCCCCACACAGACGGTGGCCTGTTGCTCAGCCTTCTCCTGTAGAGCACTCTGACGTAGCTAAAGTACATGGTCCTGTTGTCGCCCGTGCGGAGGTCCAGTTCCCGGGCCGTCTCCAGCAGCGGGCCGGAGGCACCGCCGAGCCAAGGAGTCAGACGTAGATCCGGGAAAAAAACCTCCGGGTTGGGCCGCCTCCGCATCATCCTGGTGGACCGGACCCCCTCCGCCAGCGCCGGCCCAGCTGCGTCGATCACCCGCTTCAGTTGGAAAGTCTTGGGGCGGAGCAGCGCCGCCTCCAAACCCGTCCAGGAAATGTCCAGTCTGGCGCCGTAAAATACGGGTTCAGGCAAAAGCCAAAACAGAGAGTCAGAGCTTGACCTTGAACTGCCCTTAAACAGGGCCCACAACCTGAAAACACCCTGATACAAAGGAGGCAACCCAACTAAATTTCAATTTCAATTTCAATTTAAATTTACATCCACATTTGTCCTCCGTGCTGTGTCAAACACCAAAGCCCCTTCCTTGGCCGCCCTGGCGCCATTAACTTTTAACATCCCCACTGTAAAAGACGTCATATAGAGTGAGAAGGCAAAAAGACAATAAAGCATGACCACTAAAACTCAAGCTCCTTTCTAACTCTTGTCATTTTTTTTTAGTCTAAAAATCTCCTGAGGTGTCAACGCAGACGTGGCTCTACGCTTTTCATGCCTTTAGTGTGCTGAAGGAACAGCTGGAGCAGGCATTCTGGGTAGTATGTGCTCTCCTGACTAGCAGTGGCAATGCTGGACACGTCACTGCAGTCAGACATGGATGCTTCTGCTTCACTGTCGCCGTCCGCAGTGGCGGCTGCCGTGGCCTCCAGCCGCCCCGCCTTACAGTCCACCACCGCAGGCTGCACGTTTTTACGTTTGCTGCCCCGCTTCGTAGGAGCAGACACACACACCTCCATCCCACTCTCGGGCCCCGTTGCCTCACCCTGCCCGCCTACCGCCTCACCCAGCTCCACCATCCCCACCTCCTCACCCGGTGGAGCCACCTCACCTATCCCACTGCTGTCACCCACCCCCTCACCTGCGTCACCCATCACCCTGCCTGTACCCCTCACCACCTTGCCTGTGCCGTCAGCCACCTCGCCAGTGGCACCCACCACCGCACCTGCGGCCACCACCGCACCTGCGTCACCCACCACCACACCAGCACCACCCACCCCCTCACCGGCACCCACCGCCTCACCTGCGTCACCCACCACCTCACCGGCGCCATCCACCACCTCACCGGCGCCACCCACCACCTCACCGGCGTCACCCACCACCTCACCGGCATCACCCACCACCTCAGCTGCCCCTGCTGCTACCATCTCGCGAGCACCGAGCCCACCTTGTCCCCCCTGACCCTCGCGCCCCGCCCCCTCGCGCTGCGCAGGAACGGGTGTCCGCTGGCGAGCCGCCGGGGGCCTCCCAGCCGCCGCCGCAGATGCCGTGACAACCCTCGCCGAAACAGGGCGGTACAGGCAAACCCTGACGGGGTGCCCCTCCTCCCCACAGCCAAAACACTTCAGTACGGCGGAGGTGGCAAACAGCTGGTAGTCAAACCCATCCACCCGCACCGTGAATCGATAGTCAAACTCCTCAGTCGGATTATTCAGGATCATTAACACTTGTCTACGATGAGAGACAACGTGTTTCAGTAGCGGTGACTTACACCCAGACAGAACTTTCCTCATCGGAGAGACAACTTTGCCATGACGAGAAAGTTTTTCAACCAGAAAAGCATCGCTGATGAACGGCGGCACGTTCGACAGCGTGATCCGCGTTGCGGGCTGCGTCAGCGGCAGCACCGGCTCAAACAGGCCGCTGACGGTGATCCCCGTCTCCACCAGCCTGTTCACGTGCTCCATTTTGTCCAAAAACAAAACCACCACCTTGTTCATGCAGGCAACAGACCTAACGGCGCCGTGGCCGACGATCTGCCCCACGGCCAGCGCCACCTCCTCTACGCCCCACAGGGAGCCGGCGCCCACCTTGACGCCGTGTTTCCGTGACAGCCCGGAGAGGTCGACAGCCGCCATGCCAGCTCCTGAGCAGTACTCCCGACAGACAAAACCGGCCAACAAAAACTGCACAAAACACCCACCAACTTCAACCAAACCACACCAAAGTAAACACCACCACCAATACAAGTCACCACCAACAGATCGTGACCGAAAAAAAGCAAGGAGGTGAGAGGAGAGGAGGTGAGAGGAGGGGAGAGGAGAGGAGA
The DNA here is from genome assembly GCA_015343265.1 of Pao palembangensis. Classification (NCBI taxonomy): domain Eukaryota; kingdom Metazoa; phylum Chordata; class Actinopteri; order Tetraodontiformes; family Tetraodontidae; genus Pao; species Pao palembangensis. Next base: position 18,078,216 of record CM027081.1, read on the forward strand.
GGTTTGAGGTTTTACCAAACACGTTATTCACAGTTCACAGTTCACAATGAAAACACAAGCTAGTTACGGACCACCCGCCCCTCCCACTCCCTGTCCCAGTCAGATGCATCCCGGTCATCGCTATGAGTTTCTTGTAAAAAAAAGACATCCACATGTTTCCTTCGGGCTGTGTCAAACACCAGAGCCCTTTTCTCTGCCGCCCTGGCGCCATTGACATTCAACGTCCCCACTCTAAAAGACGCCATATTGAGTTAAAAATCAAGCTCCTTCCTAACCCTTGTCAACAGTTTTTTTAGTCTAAAAATCACCTGAGGTGCCAACGCAGACGTGGCTTTATGTCGCACAACATGTCTCCCCGAACGGAGGAACAAATGTTTGTCTGGGAAAAACTTTCCCACGTCTACGCTTTTCATGCCTTTAGTGTGCTGAAGGAAGATCTGGAACATGTTTTCTGGGTAGTACGTGCTCTCCTGACTAGCAGTGGCGACGCTGGACACGTCACTGCAGTCAGACATGGATGCTTCTGCCTCACTGTCGCCATCCGCAGCGGCGGCCGCCGGGGCTGCCAGCCGCCCCGCTTTACACTCCGCACATTTTTACGTTTACTGCCCCGCTTTGCAGGAGCAGACGCAGACACACCCTCCATCCCACTCCAGGGCCCCCGGGGGTCCACCACACCAGCAGGGACAGAGACAATGGCCTCACCCTGCCCGCCTGCTGCCTCACCCAGCGCTACCATCTCCACCTCCTCTCCCATTTCGCTAACCTCATCCAACAACCCCCCTGGCGGACCCACCCCACCTATCCCACTCCTGTCACCCACCCTCTCACCTGCGTCATCCACCTCCCCGCCTGTACCACTCACCACCTTGCGTGTGCCATCAGCCACCTCACCTGCGTCACCCACCACCTTACCTGCGTCACCCACCACCTCACCGGCATCACCCACCACCTCACCGGCGCCACCCACCACCTCACCTGCGCCACCCACCACCTCACCTGCGTCACCCACCACCTCACCAGCGTCACCCACCACCTCACCCACCCCTGCTTCTACCATCTCCTGATCACCGTGCCCACCCTGTCCCCCCTGACCCTCGCACCCCGCCCCCTCGCGCTGCGCAGGAACGGGTGTCCGCTGGCGAGCCGCCAGGGCGGGCCCCCCAGCTGCTGCCGCAGACGCCGTGGCAACCCTCGCCGAAACGGGGCGGTACGGGCAAGCCCTGACGGGGTGCCCTTCCTCCCCACAGCCAAAACACTTCAGTATGGCGGAGGTGGCAAACAGCTGGTAGTCAAACCCATCCACCCGCACCGTGAAACAATAGTCAAACTCCTCAGTCGGATTATTCAAGATCATTAACACTTGTCTACGATGAGAGACAACGTGTTTCAGTAGCGGTGATTTACACCCAGACAGAACTTTCCTCATCGGAGAGACCACTTTGCCATGACGAGAAAGCTTGTCAATCAGAAAATCATCGCTGATGAACAGCGGCACGTTCGACAGCGTGATCCTCATTGCGGGCTGCGTCAGCGGCAGCACCGGCTCAAACAGGCTGCTGACGCTGATCCCTGTCTCCACCAGTCTGTTCACATGCTCCATTTTGTCCAAAAACAACACCACCGCCTTGTTCATGCGGGCAGCGGACCTAACAGCACTGTGGCCGACGATCCCCCCCACAGCCAGCGCTACTTCCTCCACGCCGCGCAGAGAGCCGGCGCCCACCTTGACGCCGTGCTTCCGCGACAGCCTGGAGAGGCTGTCAGTCGCCATGCCGGTACTGAGCAGTACTCCCGGCAGACAAAACTGGCAGACAAAAACTACACAAAACACCCACCAACTTCAACCAAACTGTACCAAAGTAAACACAACCACCAATACAAGCCACCACCAACCGATCGTGGCCGAAAAAAAAGCCTAAGAACGGAAAAAAAAGCCTTCAAACGCCCCCGCGCTCTCCGAAGCTGCTAACACGATCACGATCAAAGCACAGAACACAAAACATCATGACAACACCAGGTATCAATAAAAGCTTGCAGGAAACCCGTGAGTCGCTCACACTCGCTAAACAAATGAAAAACCGTTTCAGGGCGACCACAGAACGGGCAGGCGTTCGACACAGCCGGGTTAAAAACACACACCACAGATTTACAAGCAACGGCACCATGTAGAATCCTCCATTGGAGGTCAGCAGTCCTCTTCTGGATCGGGGGTTTGTAGAGGACCCTCCAGCATGGTGTCGCCTCGGCTCCACCCAGCCTGCTGCTCCACACAGACGGCGGCCTGTTGCTCAGTCGTCTCCTGCAGAGCACTCTCACGCAGCTAAAGTACATGGTCGTCTTGTCGCCCGTGCGGAGGTCCAGTTCTCGGGCGTTCTCCAGCAGCGGGCCGGAGGCATCGCCAAACTGAGGAGTCAGACGTAGATCCGGAAAAGGGTCCTCTGGGTTGGGCTCAGTCCCTCTGCCGTACGCAGCCAGGAGAATCCTCTCTCCAGCAGTCAGCCGCCGCCTCCACAGTGCCAGAGTCCTCTGCATCATCCTGGTGGACCGGACCCCCAGCAGCGACCCCAGCGCCCCGGCATCCGTCAGCGCCGGCCCAGCTGCGTCGACCACCTGCTTCAGTCGGAAAGTCCTGGAGCGGAGCAGCGCCGCTTCCAAACTCGGCATGGCCTCGCAGGAAATGTCCAGTCTGGCGCCGTAACAGACGGGTTCATTCAAAAGCCAGAACAGAGAGGTCGAGCTTTTCCTTGAACTTCCCCTAAACAGGGCCCACGACCTGAAAACACCCTGATAAAAAGGAGGCACCCCATTTAAATTTACAAATTTAGAATCAAGTAGAAACAGAGCAGCATCCAGCCCCAGGCCACCCGCACGTCTGAACACACAGCTGGCCAGTTCTCTCCACACCAGATCCGCCGGACCCGTCAAAAACCTCTGGACAAATTGTAACCTGAAAGTGGCAGCCCTGCTGGCCAGGTGGACGAGGCCCTGCCCCCCCTCCCCCCTCGGCAAAGACAAAACCCCCTGCGAAACCCAGTGTCTGTTGTCCCAGAAGAAGTTCACCAGTTTCGCCTGGATCCGGTCCAACAGTCCTGGCGGCGGCTCCAGGCACGCCAGCCGATGCCACAACAAAGAGGCCACGAGGTTATTCACCACCAGGACGCGCCCTCTGTAGGACATCTGGGGGAGCAACCATCTCCACTTCTGCAACTTTCCCTCTATTCTGGCCAGGATGTCCCCCCAGTTCCTCCCCTCTGTGCCTTCATCCCCCAGGAACACTCCCAGGTATTTAAAACCGTCCCCTTTCCAGCACAGATTCTGGGGTAGGACCGGGGGATCGCCACACCACTGACCGACAGCGAGGGCCTCACTCTTTCTCCAGTTCACCCTCGCAGAAGACAGAATGTTGAAAGAATCTGTTAAACTAGATAAAATGTCCACGTCTCTTTGATTCTGTACCATCGCAATGACGTCGTCAGCGTAGGCGGATACAACAATGTTCTTATTAAAACCGGGAAAAGCCAAACCAGCAATGCTCGAGCGGATCTTACAGAGGAGGGGTTCGAGGGAGAGCGCATAGAGCATCCCGGACAGGGCGCAGAACCGGCCGGACAGCTCTACACGCCATGAAGGGAGCACACAGACTGCCATTAAACTTCAGAATAGACTCAATGCCTCCGTACAACACCTGGATCTTGGCAACAAAACTCATGTGGAACCCAAACCTCTCCATGGTTTTCCACAGGAAGCGGTGCTCAACACGGTCAAATGCCTTTTCCTGATCCAGTGAAATCAGACCAGCGCCGAGGCCCAAAAGGTTGGAGATCTTCCAAACATCCCGAATTAGGTGGATGTTGTCCACCATGGACCGGCCAGGCGCGCAGTAGGTCTGGTCACGGTGGACAACCTCCTCCATTGCCCCCCCCAGCCTGGTAGCCAACACCTTGGACAAGATCTTATAGTCGGTGCAGAGGAGGGACATGGGGCGCCAGTTCCTTATGTCCTGCAGGCTGCCCTTCTTTGGCAGGAGGGCTACGACGGCCCTGTGGCAGGACACTGGCAGAGAACCGGAAACCAGACTCTCATTGAAAACAGCTAAAAGGTCAGGTGCTAAAATGTCCCAGAAGGCTTTATAGAACTCAACTGTAAGGCCGTCGATGCCAGGAGCCCGCCGACCCTGCATTTTCTGCAGGGCGGCGTGCAGCTCCGGCTCCGAGAGCGGCCCGTCCAGCCGGTCATTTGTTGCCTCCGAGACCTGAGGAAGCCCGCCACAGAACTCCTCAAACAGCTCCTCCTTCTCCACGTACTCACTAGAGAACAGGGAAGAATAATAACCAGTAGCACGCTGCCGGAGCTGGCCAGGTGCAGTCAGCTCCTGCCCCGTGTCAGAAAGCAGCGAGTGAATAAGTTTCCTCTGACCGTGTCGCTTCTCCAGGCCGAAGAAGAAGCTAGAAGGGGCATCCATCTCCACAATGTTCTGGACCCGTGACCGGACCAGTGCACCTTGCACCCTGGTTCCCAGCAGGTCCTTCAAAGCTAGTCTTTTGGACTTGAGGCTTTCAATATACCCCCGATCATTCGTGGACGCACTCAACGTCTCCAAGTCCACGATCTCGCTCTCCAACTCCGCAACAGATCTGCAGGCATCGCGTGTGACATTGAGAGTAAACTGCTGGCACAGGAGCTTGATTTCTGTCTTCCCATGGTCCCACCACTGCCTAAGACACGGAAAATCGGGTTTCCTGTGTCTAAAACGAGTCCAAAAGTGGAGCAGAGCCTCCCTAAAACCTCTGTCAAAAGTCAGAGCAGAATTAAAATGCCAGTAAGCGCTCTTCGGTAAAACATTCTGGATGTAAATATGACACAAAACCAAAGAATGATCAGTAAAACCGGCTGGCGTGATGCTGCAGCTTTTAAGAGCATTAAAATGGTGCTTGAAACAGTAAAATCGGTCAAGCCTGGCCATAGAAACCCTGTCCTGGTATGGACCAGGTATACTGACGGCAGTCTGCGTGCATCCTCCTCCACACATCCACAAGGCCATGGGAGCGGACCAGCTGCCCCAGAGCGTGTTGAGATCCTGGATGAGACTCTGCATGGTTGCGGTCTACTAAGTCATTCTGCGTACAGTTAAAATCCCCACCCAAGATTAAGAAAGCCTCCGAGCCGCAGCAGGTCAGCTTGGTGCTGACCGTCTCCAAAAAGCTCTTCCTCTCTGCACCGTTGGTCGGAGCATAAATATTTACAAAAACCAGAGTGTGTTTGTCAAAAAGTGCCTTTACTAAAAGACACCTCCCCTGCAATACATGCTCCACCTCCACTGAGGCAGGAGTGAATGACCTGGAGAGGAGAGGAGGGGAGAGGAGAGGAGAGGAGGGCACAGGAGGTGAGAGGAGAGGAGGTGAGAGGAGGGGAGAGTAGAGGAGAGGAGGGGAAAGGAGGGGAGAGGAGGGGAGAGGAGGGGAGGTAAGAGGAGAGGAGAGGAGAGGAGAGGAGAGGAGGGCACAGGAGGTGAGAGGAGAGGAGGGGAGAGGAGACTAGGTTGATCTTGGTCAAAGGTGACTAGAGGTGATCTAGATCTACTGCATCCCTGAGAAGTTTAGGATCAAACACATGACCTCAGTTTTGATTGAAGAAGTTTGGATTAAGCAAGTTTTAAGTCATCTGAGACCTCCTGTAGTTCAGACCAGCCTGGAGCAGCCTCATCTGAGCCACATCTGCTGGAGGTAGACTCTGTTCTGGACCAGGGAGATTCCTTCATCGCACCTTAAACGGTTACCAGAGAATGATCTGCCAGGAGCAGCTTCTGAGGGACACTGACACATGTTCTACCTCCACACCAGCATTCAGAACCAGGTCAAGACTGGGATTGTTGGTTTATCAGCCGGAAGAAACCCCCAAGTCCTTCCTGGAACTGTCATGTTCAGCATCTACATGGATGTTAGTCACCTACAAAGCTGACAGGAAGTCGGAGAAAGTCTCCTCTCTGTGGACAGGAAGCCACCGAAGGCGCCACAGCTCTGATTCAACTATGCTGTTATTGTTTGTAGCCTGAGAGCGCAGAGATGTGGGCCAGTGGAGAGAGCCGGGACCAAGCAGACGGGCTCCACCAGGGGCCTGAGAAACTCCTCCTCCACCCAGATAACACACACACACACCAGCACACTGGGTGTGTTCAGCTCCGGTATGGAAGAGTGTAGGGAAACGGGAAGTAGACTTCTGCTATCTGTCAGGCATGGACAGGTCACATGGCTGGTTGTTGCCATGGTGACGGTTAGCATGGGGATCTGATCTGATCGCTTATGACTAGAATCAGCTGTGTTGTCTGTGTCCAACATTACCATGGCGACAGGCTGCCTGGAACACGCTGATGCTAACGTTAAGGTCCGTCTAGGATGCTAGAGCCAGCAGACCTTTGTGCTGGACCAGACGTGCCTGTGTTGGTGCCGTCGGTGAGGATCCAGGCGCCCGTGCTGAGGGCGGCCGCCATCAGCCCTTTGCTGAAGGCCTGCATCACCTTGGGGGCCAGGGTGAAGTTCTCCGAGGCTCCCTGAACGCTCAGCAGCAGCTTGGGTCTCTCCATCTGCCACTCCTTCAGCATCAGCTGGAGCAGCAGCTCTGCTTTGGTGTCCACAGCCAGGCGGACGTACTGCAACGACAAAGCAAATGTTCTTCACCATCTACACCATCTTCACCATCTACAGCATCTTCACCATCTACAGCATCTTCACCATCTTAACCATCTACAGCATCTTCACCATCTACAGCATCTTCACCATCTTCACCATCTACAGCATCTTCACCATCTTCACCATCTTCATCATCTACAGCATCTTCACCATCTACAGCATCTTCACCATCTTCCACACACAAGCCTCTACAGAAGCACCCACCTTGGCCCGGCACACGCGGGACGCAGTGTCCTGGAAATCGATGGTTCCAAAAGCGTTGGTGGGGCTGGCTCTGGTGTGGAGCTCCATGGACCAGTCCTCAGCGTTCTCCAGACCAGAGTAGAGAGCTACGGGGGGACGGGCGTCCGGCCAGGTGTGCTCCCCGATGAGCCGGCCACAACAACATCTGGAAGAGCAGCAGAGGAGCTCTAGTAAACACTCCTTCACAGTGACAGGTGGGTAAAACAGCCAGCACCAAGAACAGCCAGAAGCCCAGAATCTAGTCTGGCAGACCCTGGCAGGATCCCTAACGGACCCTGCCTGGGCCAGGTTAGGGTTTGGGGGTTAGGGTTAGAGGGTTAGAGGGTTAGGGGGTTAGGGTTAGAGGGTTAGGGTTGGGGTTTAGGGTTAGGATTAGGGGGTTAGGGTTAGGGGGTTAGGATTAGGGGATTAGGGTTGGGGTTAGGGTTGGGGGTTGGGGTTGGGGGGTTAGGGGCTAGGATTAGGGGTTAGTTGGGGGGGTTAGGGTTAGGGTTTGGGGGTTAGGGTTAGGGGTTAGTTAGGATTAGGGGGTTAGGGGTTAGGGGTTTGGGGTTAGTTGGGGGGTTAGGGATTAGGGGTTAGGGTTGTGTTAGGTTAGGTTAGGGGTTTGGGGGTTAGGTCTTCAGCTTGAGGACGACTTACAGCTCAGCTGAAGACTCTTGATCAGGTCTATCAGCCTTTGACCAATCTGTGTTTGTCTGTGCTGGAAGGACATCACATCTGTGAACCAGATTATACCTGACTGCCTCAAGACTTGACAAAACAACAGGAGAACATCTAGAGGAGACAGGAAAGAGCAGAAGGTCAGAGGTCACATCCAGTCTTTTCCTGGAATGAAGTGCTGTGATAGAGGACACGTCTGAGGCTGAAACCAGAGCACTGAAACTGTGTTTCTGTGAGTTTCTGTCCATCCGACCCAGATGGTTCCAGTTTACCCAGAAGGTCTCGGGAGGAGGGGCAGCAGGAACTTCACACACACTCTCTCTTGAAGAAAAGTTTCCTCCATCCAACACCTCTGTGACTGCAGTCAAAAGAGAAGACACATCCTGGTGGATCTAATCTAGGGACATATCTCTGAGAAAGCTATGACTCAGACCTTCACGCTGAAGCCTGGCGGTCCTGTCACGTCCCACAGTATGTCCACGGTTGTCCTCACACGGAGTGATCGGTTCAAAGCCTCTGTGTCCACAGACCTGGAAACAGACTGGAACAAACACAGAGGGAAGCTCAGCCCCTGTTTGTTTTAACAATGGTCTTCTCCGACCAACACACACACACACACACTTCCTGTTCCTGGGTCAGAACCAACAGCCTGACATGGCCCCCACACACACTTCCTGTTCCTGGGGTAATACTTTCAATGGCCTGACATGGTCTCATACACACATCTCCTGTTCCTGGGACCAGAACTAACAGCCTGGACATGGTCTCACACACACTTCCCTGTTCCTGGGACCAGAACCAACAGCCTGGACATGGTCTCACACACACTTCCTGTTCCTGGGACCAGAACTAACAGCCTGACATGGTCTCACACACACTTCTGTTCCTGGGACCAGAATTAACAGCCTGACATGGTCTCACACACACTTCCTGTTCCTGGGACCAGAACTAACAGCCTGGACATGGTCTGGCTGGAAACAGCTCCAGGCTGTAAAATACTGTAAAAGTGTTTTTAAGGCTGTCCGTCGGACTAATCATTCCGGAGGCGTAAAGGTTCTCAAGTCACTATTTATTTGGCACAATTCTTGACAAAGAGTAAAAATATTTAGCAAATGTTATGTTAAAGAGGTTTACTGTGTGAACAAAGTGAATCTTTTTTCAGATAAAACCTCTCAAAAATCCTGCTGGCTGGTTAGTTAACAGTTAAATGTCTTTAGCTTTAGCTATTTGCTAAATACATCATCAAAGTGTTCCATAGGTTTCTAAGCTGCAGCCTGGAGCAGATCAGCTGTTAGCTTTAAGCTATATTTAACTTACCACGGCTGAAACCTGCAGGAGTTTGAAAGCAGTGAGCAACAGCTGATAAGGACTGTCTCTTTTCTTTTATCAGCGGGTCCAAAGAGCAGAGTTCTCCGAGCATCCTGGAGGAGTTGATGACCATGTCCTTGACCCCATTCCAGACCGGCCTCCTCGGCTGTCCTGACAGAGCAGGTGGACTAGAAAAAAGGTCACACTGAGACACTTCTGTCCTCACAGCCTGGAGGTTCAGGGCTGAGAAGGTCTGGTTATAGTCCTGGCTCTCCCATGGAGGAATCCTGGTAGTATACGTCCTATATAGGTTACTAAGCTCATTCCATCCTCAGCTTTATGACTTTATCTGTGTCTACAATCAGATGCTCTTGGCAAACATACAGGTTTAAATAGGCCTGAAGGGAAAAGCATTCAGATCTAAACAAGCTCCGTTAAACGAAAGGAAGAGCCAACAAATGTAGGAAACATTTGCTCACATTTTAAAGGATAAAAGTCACCCTCTGCTCAAACAGCTGCCTTCAGAAGTGGCAGATTCAAAACTACATTCACAGAAAGGAAGCCGAGAAATAAAGTGCAAAAGCACATCAGCCCTTCTGAGGCTGAGAGCTGAGCTTCTCCAGCAGGACAGCAGGCTCACATACAGTCCACGTCGTCAGGCATTTATTGGCTACCATGGAAACAGTCACCCACTCAATATTCATCAGGACATTCAGGTAAAACTCAAACGGACACAATACCAACATGTTTGTTCCTTTAGCAACCCTGAGCTAACTTCCTCTGCCACGCATGCCTATCCCGTCTCCATGGCGTGACAGGAGTCTTTGACTTTTGATCTGTCCTCCTCTGGGAACTGCCTGATATCCTCCAGCAGTGAAAGGTCCAAAGCTGGTAGCGGGCTTCTCCAGAACTGGAAGGAGTTGTACTCGCAGTCTTCAGTCTGGGTGTGGTCATCGGCCTGAGTGTTGACAAAGACAGCACAGCTACATTACAGTCGCACCAGAGGAAGAGGTCCAGTCAGGAATCACGGTGGACCCCCACCTGTCCTAACACCCCCTTTCTGCAAAGACCTGCATAGTTACATACCTGACCCTGGTGCTGAATCTATTCCTTGTTTAAAATAAGCAAACCTGACAGTTTTTACTGCTTAATAACCTTTATGCGTTTCTCCATATAATATCTAAACCTATATACGATCCCAACAGGTTTAATTCAATGTAGGAGATGCTATTAAAGCTCTGGGACTGTTCAATGTGCTGAAAGTTAGCTTTGATGCGGAAAAATCAGCATTTTAAAGATACCACCATTTTGAATAGGTCACTTCCTGTCCAGTCACATGATTGTCACCTGATCACCACACCAGGATGTTTAGTATATGTCACTTAGGGAGTTAAAAATGATTAAAGGTCACTCACAAAGCTAAAGTCAGGTTTAGGGCATTTAAAGTGTTTGTGAGACTGGTTCTTTGGGGTCAACATTAGAAGCACATTCTTTCATTTGTGTCAGAAACAACATTCATTTTGGTTGAGGTTATTAATTTAAGAGTTCTTTGCGGAAGTATTCTCATATTTCCCACGTTTTGGTGACGCAGACGAACGTAGAACGGCTGAATGGTGCCATCTAGCGGCCAGTCGTCAGTGGCATCGGAGGGTAATAATCTTCACCCAATAGCACCGCGTTGTTTAAATAACTTACTTTGGCTCTTATTTTAGGACCTATAGTGTCTAAACGCGTGCAGTCCTCTCGGGGCCAAGTCTCGGAGCGTGTAGGAGCACTGTCGGCGCTGCAGTGGTCCGTGGAACACCCAGAGGGCCGCTCCATCAAAACAGGCGACGCACGCGTAATCTTCCGACCAACAGTGGCCTCTTCTTGGGTTTGTTCATCAAGGTCCTCGAAGTAGAAGGATCTCTTCCTGGACCGACTGGCAGGTAACACCAGGAGGGACGGCGAATTCACGCCTCCGGCCGGGGACGTATTTTCCCGCTGCACGTCAACACGGCGCAGTGAGCGGTAGAGTCTTTTTGAAGGGGAGTGGAGAAGGACAAAGTCGTCGGCTCGCCTCTTCGCCATCCCGTTAATTCTGATCGGGTACCGGTTCCGCAGCTTCCAAACCGTTTCACAGACAGTAGCTGTTTTACGACCACCAGGAAGCAGCAGGAAGCAGCCGGAAGTGCGGTCAGCCAATTAGAGGAGACCACCGACCAACTGACCCGCCCTTCTTCCGGTGGAGGGCACGTTCACGTCGAGCGCGTTTTTTTTAAACAAACTTTATTGGCAATTGAACAGGACAGAACAGACTTCAACACGGGGAAATGCAAATAAAAATAAACACCTCGACAAATAATTGCAGCAAATATTTTCTCAGCAATTTATTGAAGGGACATAAAACATAAAACCATGAATGTTCCAGCAGAATTTACAGCCGTCCATGTGGTATTATATTATAATGTTGAAATGAGATTCTTAAGCTTTGGGAGAAATTGGCCATTTTAAGTAGCGTTTAAGCAACAAAATTTTAAGTAACAAAAACGAGCATTTACCATCCAATCAGTCATGAATAAAGCAAATATTGTTATGAGGCCGTTCACCCTTAAGGATTTCCTGTTGGTCATGATTATTCTGTTGATCCACAGGGTGAAAAATGGAAAGACCAATTTTAAAATGTTCAACAAGAATCTTCTGAATGTCAAAATCACAATTTAAAAGAAAGTCAAACCCACTGATCTGGAGCCACATCAGTAATAACAAGGATGAGAACATTTTCTAATCAATCTCTTATTTTGGGCCAATAATCATAGCAGAGCTTTCCAAACCCTGGCTCCATCACCAGTGTGTCGGCTCCTTTCAGCAAAGGACTATTTTCTTGCATTTAGTCCAATTTTATAAGCCTGTAACATTATAAAAAAGCTTCCAGACGGCCTGAAAGAGCTGAAGGAACCATCATCCAAACAGCAAGTCCAGTTAATGTTGGCTCCTCACAACTCACAAGGTGACTACGAGCAAACCCACCACGTTCACGGCACCAAGGTCGCAAAGGTCACACAGGTGCAACAAGTCCGGCTGGACTTCAGCTCAGCCATGGAGACGGCTCTTCCTGGGAAAAGGGGTCTGATTTATGTCTTTAAGAAGGCAGATTAGGAAGAGAATAAATCAGTGAAGGTTAAAGGTTAACGTAACCAACAGCTTAAAAACACCTCCGAAAAGCACGAAGACTCTGACGTGTTGACCGGCCATCATTTAAAATCGGTGAGTTTGCACCAGAGCTAAGAGTTAAAGGAAACATAGTATTTAAAATGACCCCCCCCCCCCACAAACACACTCAGGAAGGAAGGATGGACGGACGGATGATGGATCTGTGACGTATATAAAGCCAAATCCTGGCACACAGATGTGTAGAACGTGAGTGTGTAACAGAGACTAAACACCAGCGTCTGAGGCTCTGAGCTGAGTTCATCACACTGACACTGCACCACCTCCTCCTCCTCCTCCCCACCCTCCCCTGGTCTCTGGAAGCCTGCTGAGTGACGTCCTGTCATGTTTGCGCGCCGTCACTCTCTTTGCGTGGTGACTTCAGGGCAGGCTGCTGGTCTTCCTGGCTGTGAGGGTCCACCTCTGCTGGTTTCCGGGCCACAAAGAAGACACAGTCGTAAACGTACCTCAGCATGGAGCGCTGGTTCTCTGTGTAAGTGGTCTGAACCGACTCGTTTTCCACCTTTAACACAAACATAGCTTTTCTTATAAGCAGAGCGTTCTGCAGACGTTCAGGCAGGAGTGCGTTTTTGCCTTACCTCCATGTGAAAGCCCGTTGTAGCGACCGCTGTCCTAATGTCTTCATAGCTCAGCTCAACTGAGAGCTCGTTGGCCATGTTCTCAAAGTGGTAGAGGAGCGGCCCTGAAGGAGCAGCAGAGAAGGGGTCAGCACACAGCTGAGCTTCAAACATGGAGCACTTGTTACACAGCTATGTAATTACTCCTTTTTTCAACACAGACTCACCTAAGTTGATCCACACGCCGCCAGGTTTAAGAATCTTCCAAATAGTTTCCACGTACTCGATGACATTATGAGCCGTGTCAATAAAGAAGCAGGTAGTCACACAATCCCAAGAATCTGACAGAGACAAACAGCATCCTGTTCATTCACACAAATCTCAGCCTGGCATGAAAACATCTGGAACACGCGTGACTCTTTCTCGACAGCTGTTCTTCATACGTTATATGTGCAGCCGCCAGAGGGTGCTGCCGACCGTAAAACTGGATAGAACCATGAACACGACTCCAGACCCAAGCTGTTGCGGACCTGGCTCGCTGTAGACTTCCACAAAGTCTCCTGCTGCCATGGAGAAGTCTGCGTTTGCTGGTAGGCTCTGAGGGTTGACATCAGGGAATCGAACCGGCCTCGTCTGGTCTGAGGACTTTTTGTTGTTACTAAACTGGTGGATCCAGGGGTAGAGGGTGAGCGAGTTCACCTGGTCACACCTGAACAGGGCAGTCCACATGGATTAGACAGGCGCAGGGAGGGAAGGCTGGAGTGCTTGTGATGAAGACTATTCCACTCCAAACATCACAGGAATACGACAGAAGAAGCTGGGTTAACATTGTTCTTTACCTGTTGAGAACAAAATTGGAGGAAAAGAGCATGAAGAAGCTCCATTCATTGCCCTGGCACATATAACCCAGTCGAGCTATCTCCCAAGCAAGGCGGCCCAGGCCGGCGCCTGGAACCAGCACGCTCACCTGAGACACGTCACTGGCACCAGAAAATGCACAAAAAGCACACGTGAGTGTTTATGAGGATGCATGCAAGCGTGTGGGGGACAGTTGATGAGCAGCAGCATGCTTCCTACTGTTGGTGACTGGGGAAGAGTCTCTGGAGCTCCTGGATGATGGGTCGGTAGCAGGAGTCCCTCTCGGCCCGGCCGTCCTCGCTCCAGTCTCTGACAAACTGTTTCATTGTCGACTTTAGCTTATCCATGTCGAACGTGGACGAGGGCCGAATCTTCCGCAGCTCCAACTGAAGTCACACAGAGACACAGATGAGCTGATCTGGCAAGGAGAAGTTCTGGGACGGATATATCTGGGGGCTCACCCTCTGGCCATATTCAGTGTTCTCAAACATGTGGAGGCTGTTGTGAACGATGGCCTGCAGCAGCTCCTGGTTCTTCTCTGCACACTTGCTGATCTGGGCCAGGTGGGACAAAACGTTTGGCAGCAGGTTCTGGTGGTTCTGGGGTAGACTCTGAAACTGGAGCTCAGCACGTTTGACCTGCTCCTGGACATGGACCCTGACAGGAAGGGACCAAGCAGACCTAGAATCAACTGACGCTGTCGGCTTTATGCTTTAAAGCCTCCACACACTAAAAACCTGCAATCTGACATGTGGACCTTAAATATGAACATGAGTTTTAATGATCAGCATTCAGTTCTGGTCACATCTCATTTTAGCAAATGTAGTATAAAAAGATGTCTGATTTTCGCACATGACCTCATCAACCCCTGATGTTTCAGGTCTGGAGCAGGAACATTCTGGGACGTATGTACGAGTGTACACCTGTGTGAAACTGTTTTTAAGAGGCATGGTACATGGCTGCAGCTGAAAGCTGACACAAACATCCACCAGTTAGTTTAGAACTGAAGAAGCATCTGCAAATAACTAAAAGAAGCGCAGCTGATTGACGACTACTGTCTACCAGTACACAGGCTGGTTTCCAACCGTTTAATCATCTGAAAGAGTCATTATAAGTAATAATGAACAGCCATTAACTACTACAGGAAGCAGATTAAGCAGAATGAATCTGACGGAAGGAATCGACATGAATCAGTCTGTTTAGCAGCAAACTGCATCGTCTCCTCACACGCTTACATTCTCTGCCCTGAGTTAATTTAAGCTTTTATACCTGTAATAACAAAAAGAATCAATTATTCTCCAGAAATGTTCTCTTTCCAGCCTGGCCTCCTCCTCGGGACCGTACTTTGTTCTTTCTTTGTGGAAATGTGATCTTTTCGCCACTGCCGCCCCGGTACTTTCAGCCATGTCTGGCAGAATTCAGAGCCGACCAATCAACGGGCGACTTTCTTCTTCTATCCATCATGTCAGGCTGGTCAGACCGCACGAGGAGCGTTTGCGCCACCAGTCGTTTGACAGTGGTATTGCACCAAGCTAAGTCTTTCCACCATACACAGCAGAGTGTACTGTATATGGAATTATTCTCACTGTGTATTTATGTTTTTTACAATAAGAAAAAAATACAATAATATATATGGGTAGATACGTGTTTTACGCCAACCCTCATTAAAATTGTGTTATTCAGCCAGTGATTGTATCCTTGAGAGGTAAAGAAAACACACGTAAGAAAACAACTCTACATGACAAGTGTTTATTTCTTTTTTAAGCTTTGGACATGTGATGCAATTCTTATTGTGTAAAAAAAGTACTGAGTCCATCAGATGTTTGGGTTGGTAATCTTGCCCAGGAAGAGGATGTTGTCTGTGCTGTGGTCAGTGATAATAACCATGAATGGACGGTTGAACTTCAAGACTGGGACGTAATGAAAAGAGAAAAGTGTTATTCCTATGCCTGTAGTAGCTGCGGCGGTGGCTCCAGCCTCGTCGACATCCAGGGTGGCTTGATGAACAACCTGCAGAAACAAAGGCCGTCAGCTGTGACTGCAGTGCCAGTAGGAAGGATGTGCACGTTGTCCACGTTGTGTCTGCTCACCTCTGAGACGGACAGTTTTTGTCCCTCTGAAATACCAGTCAAGTCTGCCCTGTCACCAAACATGTCCGCCATCCCCATTTGAGTCAACACACTCTTCAGTGAGGACGAGGTCTTGATGGAGAACTTTGGAACGTAAATGTTATATTTCCTGGGGAGCAGATATGAGGACAAACATAAGCCGATGGACCTCGAGTCAACAGTCAAGAGTTTGCCGTTGATTCTAGATCTTCCAAACCTGGACTTCATCCATTTGAGCCACTTGCTAACGTGAGCAGGAGACACGGCGTTCTCCAGCTGGGCCATATCGTCAGGCAGCAACAGCAGCATGGAGTGTGAGCTGTTGAACGGGAGGCGGAGCACCGAGGTGTTCACCATCTGGTCGTGATAGGTTTCAAATCTCCTCTCCAGATTCATCATCTGAACTGGAACCTGGAATTGGACAGTTTGATCTTGAAGGCCTAAGTCTGCAGCTGAGAGTGTGGCAGAAGCTTGCAGGCCTCAAACCTTGGTCTTCTTGTCCACCATGAATAAGTCCTCCTTGGTCAGATCTGGATCAAAGGGACTTTCCCATTTTCCTGTTTTACAAGCGACGGAAACAGTTTGGGCTTGAGCATGAGAACCTGCAGAAGCTCTCTTCTACTGCTCCCTGGTGCCCTCACCCCTGCCCACTTCCAGCACCTTCTCCTCCCTAGACCGTCTCCTCACCTCCTCTCTCCTTCTCTCCTGTTTGTCCCTCCTCCCTCCGTCCATAGCTCTGCGTGGCTAGCTGCTAGCTGTCCTTGTGCTGCTGGTTTAGGACGAATGACAAACACACCTAGAGCTCATCTTACCTTTGAAATAGATGTAGCTGATGAGATACATGACTGTGCTGGGATCTAGATTTTGCACCAGTTTGTTGATCTTTCCACTGGTCTTCTCCTGCACATACTTGTTGATGGTGTTGGCGCTCTCGCTGCTTTTGGTGAAGTCAACGGTGAATCCGTCTGCAAAGTAGCAGGTTTTCAAGGTGTGCAGGAACTCAGGCTGTGGTTTGAAGAGCTGGTCCACGAACACAGCCGTCCCTTCTCTGGTGACGTTGTTAGACGTCTTCCTGGTCTCCTCAAAGAGCCTCTGGAAAGCCTGATCCATGTGCCTCTGGCTCAGCGAGGTGTTGCTGAAGCCCAGACCTCTGAAGAGCTGCCGGTGGGTTTCTCCACGCGCTCCAACTGCCAAAGCAGCCAAGGCCACAGACACGCTGAGTGGCGAGAAGAAGACGTTTGCGCGGCGGGAGTCAGGCTGAGCGGCTAAGCTCCGGTACAGGTGAAAGGCGAACTCTCTGTTGGCTGCAGTCAGCAGGGAGACGCTGACGTTGCTGTTGGCAGGCGAGCTGCGGTGCCCCTCCAGCCTAGGAGCACCATGCTCACCATGGCCTTGGGCCACGCAGATGAAGAGGGACAGAATGCAGACACGCAGGGTTGCATGCATCTGAGAAGCAAAAGACACCAGAGCCTCTGGTCACATGTCCTATCTGCTTCAGATCTGGAAGGCTGCTGGCAGCAGCTTGCTGACTGCTGGAGGAGCCAGGCTCAAGCACGTGCATGGAAGATCAGCACTGCACTCAGACACAAAAGCCAAACAGCAGACGCTAACGCAGCATCTCTGCAGGCTGACCAGCCCTTGAAGTCCGAGCTGAAGTGTGTGTTTACTTCCTGAACGTTTTATACAGATGAAGAATATCTGCTGTTCTTACAGTTACGGTTACCGCCTGCAGAGTCTGAAGTAGTAATAGAGGGTGTAGACCAGTGTTTCCCAAACGTTCCCAGACCCAGGACCCCTGAACCCATAAACAAACCCTCACGGACCACCTGACTCTAAACAACCCCCCAAAGATGCTGAGTAACCATCAGGTGCTGGTGTGAGAGACCCATCAGGAAACATACAATAATGTGGATTCTTTAAATCTGGGGAGTTCAAGAATCACTGATTTTACACTGAATTCTAAGTATTGAAAATTTAGATTTTAAAATGTGATTTGTTACAGGTCACCTCACGGACCACTAGGGGTCGCCCGCGGACCACTGGTAGGCCACGGACCACTCTTTGAGAAACACTGGTGTAGACAATAATATTTTTAGTCCACATATTTTAGAAAACATTTTTTAAAAACTCAACTTATTAAAGACAGATGAGAATCTGATTATGAAATCATCAAATTCACTAAATTAGAAGGATCTGACAGGACCCTGAGAAGGTTTGTCTAAAAACATGCGACAGTGCGCTGCTGCTACCACACATCGGTTCGACCTTGAGAGGAGCGTCTGCACGCCTGTGGCGATGGTGTGAACTCACCTTCTCGGCCTCGCTGCTCCACCACCCAAGCCCACGCGGCTTTTATAGAAGGTCAGAAAGGGCCGAACTTTGCTTTTGTTTATTCTCCGTCTCTGTCTCTGATTGGCTGCTTCTGTGTAATCATTCCTGATGGCTTCAGGGATGATTGAGAAATAACAAAATAAATCAAAGGTTTAGGAGCAACGGGAAAAGCTGGAAACCCTCCCCAGAATCTGATGTCAGCTTAAAAAACTCCTCAACCAAGTCAGAGTCATCTGTGACCGCTGCACTAAAGTGATGAACCTGTTACCATGGAAATTTCCACTTTACACGCCTAAAACTGAAAATGTTAAAATGGAAGAAGTCCCTTCTTCCCCTGACTGACATGCATGTTTTCATCTGTGTATCCACAGATCCCCTCCTGCCCTCTGGGAGCTCTGGAAGCTCTGGAAGCTCTAGAAGCTCTGGGAGCTCTGGGAGCTCTGGAAGCTCTGGTTCTTCTAGCTAAGCCTCACTGACTTCCTTGTTTGTTTTCCTTATTTACATCATTGTCTGCATTCCTGTGTTAGGGGTTAGGAGTTAGGGGTTAGGGTTCACCACACCTGTTGAAGGACTGGGCCAAGGTTCTGCTCCGTGGCGTCTTTCTGAACCATGGCTGGTCCAGTCAGTCAGGCTGGCCTGCTACGTAACCAGCTGAACTTTGCCTCCTCCTGAGTGTGTTTGCTCATTCGTCTCATCGAGCTGTTTACTTTCTGAGTAAAGAGCACAGACCAGACTGGGATCAGATCAGCCTGGTCAAACGCTGGACTGGGCCCACTGGTTCTCTCTGGTCTGATCCCAGAGTCCAGCACCAGACACCAAGCAGTCATCAGCAGCCGCTCAGTGCAGCAGCTAAAGCTGCTGTCTTTGTCCCCATGATGTCCAGATGATGTCCACATCTGCGCCCCGACGAAAGAGGAGACGGGAACCAGTCGGTTCAGTCATGTGACCAGCACAGAACTGGTCAGGACACTCACGAGTCATTGCTAAACCACTTCACTGGAAACAAACTTTGGTCAAACCTTTTCAAAGTCAGACACATGTGTCTTCATTTGTCCAGCCTGTGGAACCAGGTTCAGTCAGGGTCGTTAACCTTGTTAATTAAAACTCACTGAATGTGAAGCCTAACATGTTCCACACAGCTGGAACATGTTTACCTCATTTAACCACACCCACAGGGTTTTTGGAAGCCAGGGACAAACCCTGCTGTATCCTAGCCTGCTAACCCTAGCTAGCTGTATCCTAGCTGCTGTATCTTAGCTGCTGTATCCTAGACTAGTGTATCCTAGCTGCTGTATCTTAGCTGCTGTATGCTAGCCTACTGTATCCTAGCTTTTTTTTTTTTTTTTATTACAAAGGCTACAACATGAGATTAGGATCACAGGGACAGCTCTAGCCTGGTTTAAACCTGATCTATCAGATCGAGTTCATTATGTTCATGTTAATGATGCTTCCTCTGAGTGTACAAAGGTTCATCATGGTGTTCCACAGGGTTCAGTGCTTGGGCCAATCCTGTTCACTCTTTACATGCTCCCTCTAGGGAATATTATTCAGAGACACGGCAGAACTTTTCATTGCTATGCCGACAATACGCAGCTGTATTTATCCATGAAACCTGATGAAACAGAGCCATTAGCCAGACTCTAGGCAGGTCTCAAAGACATAAAAGACTGGATGACCTCCAATTTCCTTCTTTTAAACTCAGACAAAACTGAAGTCATTGTTCTTGGAGCTAAACATCTGAGGACTAGATTACCAGATAGCATTCTCTCTTTGGATGACATTACTTTGTCCTCCAGTATGGCTGCAAGGAACCTGGGAGTTATCTTGGACCAGGACATGTCATTTCTCCCTCATATTAAACAGGTTTCTAGGACCGCCTTCTTTCACCTCCGTAATATTGCCAAGATCAGGAGCATCCTGTCACAGAGTGATGCTGAAAAACTGGTCCATGCTTTTGTTACCTCTAGGCTGGACTACTGCAACTCATTACTGTCAGGATGTCCAGATGATTCCATTAACAACCTGCAGCTGATCCAGAACGCTGCAGCCAGAGTTCTGACAGGAACCAGCTCCAGGGAGCATCTCTCCAGTTTTAGCTTCTCTTCACTGGCTTCCAGTGAAATTTAGAATAGACTTTAAGATTCTCCTTCCAACATCTGAAGCTCTCAGTGGACTATCTCCATCATACCTGCAAGATCTCATAGTTCCGTATATTCCTAAAAGAACACTCAGATCACAGAGGTCAGGTTTACTTGGATTATCTGGGTCCAGTCTTCCTGGCCGTTCTGTCTCTCTCTCTCTCTCTCTCTCTCTCTCTCTCTCTCTCTCTCTCTTTCTCTCTCTCTTTGCAGGTCTTCCGTCTCCAGGCCTTCGTGCTGCACGGACCTTGGCCTCTGGCAAACTCAGGGTCCACTCTCAGCACCTGCCTATACTGTTCATCTCTTTATAACAACCTGCTATGCTGGATTATGTGTATATATGTCTGACATGTTTGTATTTCTATGATTGTATTTTGTTTGTATTTCTTTGGTTTTATGATTGTATCTGTTCTCCCTCTCTCTCTCTTTATTCTGTCTGTCCTGTCTCCCTCTTCTTCTCCTCCTTTACCCAGCTGACTTTCAGCAGGATGGTTCCCCCTTGTCAGCCTGGTCCTGCTCAAGGTTTCTTCCTGTTAAAAGGGAGTTTTTCCTGCCAGTGTGCTTACCTGGGGGTTCAGGCTCTGGGTTTCTACCTCTGTAAAGCACCTAGAGACAATTTTATTGTAAAAGGTGCTATATAAATAAAATTGAATTGAATTGAATAGGCTAGGAAACAGCAGCTAGGATACAGGAGGCTAGGATACAGCAGCTAGGATACAGCAGCTAGGACACAGTAGGCTAGGATACAGCTAGCTAGGGTTGGCAGGCTAGGATACAGCTAGCTAGGGTTGGCAGGCTAGGATACAGCAGCTAGGGTTGGCAGGCTAGGATACAGCAGCTAGGGTTAGCAGGCTAGAATACAGCAGCTAGGGTTAGCAGGCTAGAATACAGCAGGTAGGTTAAAGTAGGCTAATATACAGCAGGCTAGGGTTAGCAGGCTACGACACAGCAGCTAGGATACAGTAGGCTAGTTTAAAGTAGGCTGGGATACAACAGGCTAGGGTTAGCAGGCTAGGATACAGCAGCTAGGATACAGTAGGCTAGGATACAGCAGGATAGGGTCAGCAGGCTAGGGTTGGCAGGCTAGGATACAGCTAGCTAGGGTTGGCAGGCTCGAATACAGCAGCTAGGATACAGTAGGCTAGGATACAGCAGCAAGGATACAGCAGGCTAGGCTTAGCAGGCTAGGGTTAGCAGGCTAGGATACAGCAGCTAGGATACAGCAGCTAGGATACAGCAGGCTAAGATACAGCAGCAAGAAAACAGCAGGCTAGGGTTAGCAGGCTAGGGTTAGCAGGCTATGATACAGCAGCTAGGTTACAGCTAGCTAGGGTTACCAGGCTAGAATACAGCAGCTAGGATACAGCAGCAAGGATACAGTAAGCTAGGATACAGCAGCTACGATACAACAGCTAAGATACAGCAGCAAGGATACAGTAGGCTAGGATACAGCAGCTAGGATACATCTAGCTATGCTTAGCAGGCTAGAAAACAGCAGCTAGGATACAGTAGGCTAGGATACAGCAGCTAGGATACAGCAGCTAGATTACAGTAGGCTAGGATACAGTAGGCTAGGCTTAGCAGGCTAGGATACAGCAGCTAAGATACAGTAGGCTAGGATACATTAGGCTAGGGTTAGCAGGCTAGAATACAGCAAGGCTAAGATACCACAGGTAGGATTCAGTAGGCTAGGATAAAGTAGGCTAGGGTTAGCAGGTTAGGATACAGCAGGTAGGATACAGTAGGGTAGGATACAGCTATCTAGGGTTAGTAGGCTAGGATAAAGCATGCTAGGATACAGCAGGTAGGATACAGTAGGCTAGGATAAAGCAGGTAGGATACAGCAGGTAGGATACAGTAGGCTAGGATACAGCAGGTAGGATACAGCAGGTAGGATACAGTAGGCTAGGGTTACCAGGCTAGGGTTAGCAGGCTAGGATACAGCAGCTAGGATACAGTAGGCTAGGATACAGTAGGCTAGGGTTACCAGGCTAGGGTTAGCAGGCTAGGATACAGCAGGTAGGATACAGCAGGTTAGGATACAGCTATCTAGGGTTAGCAGGCTAAGATACAGTAGGCTAGGATACAGCAGCTAGGATACAGCAGGCTAGGATACAGCAGGCTAGGTATAGCAGGGTAGCAAACAGCAGGCTACAATACAGCAGCTAGGATATAGTAGGCTAGGATACAGCTAGCTAGGGTTGGCAGAGTAGGATACAGCAGCTAGGATACAGCTAGCTAAGGTTAGCAGGCTAGGATATTTAATTCAGTTTTATTTCTGTAGCACCTTTTACCATAAAACTGTCTCTCGGTGCTTTACAGAGGCAGAAACCCAGAGCCAGAACCCCCAGGTGAGCACAGTGGCAGGAAAACCCCATTTAACAGGAAGAAACCTGGAGCAGGACCAGGCTGACAAGGAGGAACCATCCTGCTGAAAGTTGGCTGGGTAAGGGAGGAATAAAAGAGGGAGACAGGACAGAGAATAAAGAGAGGAGAGAGGGAGAACAGATACAATCATAGAACCAAAGAAAGACAAACAAAATACAATCATAGAAATACAAACATGTCAGACATAATAGAGAGAGAGAGAGGAGAGAGAGTTTGAGTTTTACCAAACACTTTATTTACAGTTCACAATGAATACATAAGTTAGTCATTCAAAATATTAGAAAATTGCAAACTGTCGTCGGCAACAGAGCACAAAACATCATGACAACACCAGGTATCAATAAAAGCTTGCAGGTCATTTGACAGTCTATAAAAACTAAACTCGAGACTCAGCCTGCATCTGACATTGCAGCGCCACACTGAGGCTGCGTCCTGACCTGCACGCCCCTCAACCCTGTTTCTCCGCGACACATAGATGGCCAGCTTTGCTGTGCCAGAAACAAAGTTGAGGAGCTGCCATTTCTTCTGACCTGCTTTCCTGTACCCCGCACCATAAATGAACACCTTCTCATTAAAGGCGACATTAAATAAGTTGAAAACATCTGCTAAAAGAGTGAGGAAAACCGTTTCAGGGCGACCACAGAACGGGCAGGCGTTCGACACAGCCGGATTAAAAACACACACCACAGAGTTACAAGCGACGGCACCATGTAAAATCCTCCATTGGAGGTCAGCAGTCCTCTTCTGGATCGGGGGTTTGTAGAGGACCCTCCAGCATGGCGTCGCCTCGGCTCCACCCAGCCTGCTGCTCCACACAGACGGGGGCCTGTTGCTCAGTCTTCTCCTGCAGAGCACTCTCACGTAGCTAAAGTACATGGTCCTTTTGTCGCCCGTGCGGAGGTCCAGTTCTCGGGCCGTCTCCAGCAGCGGGCCGGAGGCATAGCCGAGCTGAGGAGTCAGGCGTAGATCCGGAAAAGGGTCCTCCGGGTTGGGCTCAGTCCCTCTGCCGTACGCAGCCAGGAGAATCCTCTCTCCAGCAGTCAGCCTCCGCCTCCACAGCGCCAGAGTCCTCTGCAGCATCCTGGTGGACCGGACCCCCAGCAGCGACCCCAGCGCCCCGGCATCCGTCAGCGCCAGCCCAGCTGCGTCGACCACCTGCTTCAGTTGGAAAGTCCTGGAGCGGAGCAGCGCCGCTTCCAAACCCGGCATGGCCTCGCAGGAAATGTGCAGTCTGGCGCCATAAACGACGGGTTCATTCAAAAGTCAGAACAGAGAGTTAGAGCTTTTCCGTGAACTGCCCTTAAACAGGGCCCACGACCTGAGAACACCCTGATAAAAAAGAGGCACCCCATTTAAATTTACAAATTTAGAATCAAGTAGAAACAGAGCAGCATCCAGGCCCAGGCCACCCGCACGCCTGAACACACAGCTGGCCAGTTCTCTCCACACCAGATCCGCCGGACCCGTCATAAACCTCTGGACAAATTGTAACCTGAAGGTGGCAGCCCTGGCCAGGTGGACGAGGCCCTGCCCCCCCTCCCCTCTCGGCAAAGATAAAACCCCCTGCGAAACCCAGTGTCTGTTGTCCCAGAAGAAATCCACCAGTTTTGCCTGGACCTGGTCCAACAGCCCTGGTGGCGGCTCCAGGCACGCCAGCCGATGCCACAACAGTGAGGCCACGAGGTTATTCACCACCAGGATGCGCCCTCTGTCGGACATCTGGGGGAGCAACCATCTCCATTTCTTTAGTTTTCCCTCTATTCTGGCCGGGATGTCCTCCCAATTTCGCTTTTCTGTGCCTTCATCCCCTAGGAAGACTCCCAGGTATTTAAAACCGTCCCTTTTCCAGCACAGATTCTGGGGCAGGACCGGGGGATCGCCACACCACTGACCGACAGTGAGGGCCTCACTCTTTCTCCAGTTCACCCTCGCAGAAGGAGAGGAGAGAGAGAGAGGAGGAGAGAGAGGGAGAGAGAGAGAGAGGAGGAGAGAAAAGGAGAGAGAGAACGGCAAGGAAGACTGGAGCCAGATAATCTCTTAGTGGTTTTATTGGTGAACAAACTCATCCAGTCTCACTGCTAAGAGCTGCAGGAGCAGAAGGCTCAACCGAGCTGTGACTGTCAACCTGCTGTGGTGTTCAACAGGAAACGGCTTGTTCTTGTTTCCATCCATTAATGAAGTGTAGTCAGCTGTTCTGGCTTCACGGAGGGCCTTCTCATATGCTAGTAAGCTGTCTTTCCAGGCGCTTTGGGAATCAGCTGATCTGGCTGAACACCACTTCCTCTCCATCCGTCTTGACGCCTGCTGAAGGGTTCGGATGTGTGTGTGATACCACCAGTCTTCTATGGTGTGTGAACCTCTTCTTCAGTGGGACAACCGGTGGCTGCAGTGTCACTGACAAAGCAGTCAACATCTGCAGGAGGAACATTTAGATCACAATGATCTGCTGCACCAGTAGGAGGCGCTAGAGGGAGCAGCGCTGCAATTTCAGCTCCAAATGTGTCTCTGGTACCTTCAGAGAGACGCCTGCTGTAGTGACCCTTCCTGTCATGTGCTGCTGGGCTGCTAGAGTCAAGTCAAAGGCTATGTGAGTGGTCTGAGAGGAGGGGTTCTGGGGAACAACTAGCAGGTTCTCAGGTTCTAGACCACAGGTGAGAACCAGGTCCAGAGTGTGATCATGACAGTGTGTCGCTTCGTTTACTGAGAGAAACCTGCTGAATCTATCAGTGAGTTAAACGCCGTCTTAAGACTCTCAGTATCATCATCCATGTGGATGTTAAAGTCACCACTATAATGACTTTATCTGTACTGACCACTAAACTAGACAGGAAGTCTATAAACTCAGCCAGGAAGTGTGTGTAAGCAGCTGCAGGTGGCCGATTCAGCACAACTACTAAAACTGGCTTTTCTGACTTCCAGCTGTGGTGAGACAGGCTGAGAGTGAGACTCTCAAAGAGCTACAGGTAGCTTTAGGTTGGGGGTTGACCTGAGCTACAGGTAGCTTTAGGTTGGGGGTTGACCTGAGCTACAGGTAGCTTTAGGTTGGGGGTTGACTTGAAGGCTGGAGCGGTAGATCGCTGCCACTCCACCTCCTCTGCCTGTACTTCGAGGAACATGATAGTTAATATGACCTGATGGAGTTGCTTCATTTAAACTAACATTCTTCATCCTGCAACCAAGTCTCCGTGAGAAAGACAATATCAGAGAGATGATCTGTTATTAAACCATTAACTAGAAGAGATTTAGACAGATTGTATGTTCAACAGAGCACATCTGTTTTATTTGTTTCTGAGTGTTTACTGCTGTGTATTTTTATAAGGTTATTATTAACACCTCTTGACTTGTTTACTAGATGAACTGTGGGAGGACGAGGTACTGACACTACTACTGTTGTATTATTAAACTTAAGTTACTGTAAGCGTTTTTAGTTTTATTGTTATTTTTATTTTTATTGGAGGGCAGCAGTCTTACAGATGCAGCAGAGAAGCGTGTAAGACAGCGACTCTGCCTCCTGGCCTCCACCCTGGGTTGTCAGAAGGTTGGTTGTCCAATCAACTTTGCTATATTGCTAAAAATAAGAGCTGCACCACCCCGGGTGGGATGGATGCGGTCTCTGCTAATAAGGCCAGGTTTTCCCCAGAAAGTCTCCCAATTATCTATGAAGGCCACGTTGTTTTCTGGACACCACCGCCGGAGCGATGACATGCGGCTAAACATGTCATACTGGCCAGATTCGGGAGGGGACCAGAGAACGCTACGGAGTCCGACATCGCTTTGGCGAAGTTACACACCGACTCCATATTAACTTTAGTAATCTCCGACTGGCGCAGCCGGGCGTCGTTAACGCCGACGTGAATGATAATTTTGCTATATTTGCGCTTATCTTTCACCAGTTGCCTTAAGTTTCCCTCTATGTCGCCGCTCTGGCCCCCGGGATACATTTAACTATGGTCTCTGGTGTCGGCTTCACGTAGCGAAGAATAGAGTCGCCAATAACCAGGGTCGGGTTCTCAGTGGGTGCGTCACTGAGTGGGGAAAAGCGGTTTGCGACATGAAGCGGTTGGTGGTGAACCACGGGCCTTTGTTTCAGGCTACGCTTCCTTCGAACCGCCACCCAACCACCCTGACTACCCGGCCGCTCGGGGGCTGCGGGGAACAGCTAACAGTAGCTGCACTGGGCCGGTCCGCACAGGCTAACTGATGCTGGCTAGCTACAGGGGCTACGATGCTATCTGGTGTGCGGAGCCTCGCCTCAAGCTCGCTAAGCCTCGCCTCTAGAGCTATAAATAAGCTACACGTTCCACACGCTTGACTCTCAGTAAAGGAGGCTGAGGAGTAACTAAACATTTCACACACTTTGAGAACACCGGAGGAGAAACGGTGGGAGAAGTGAGGTTAGCCATGCTAGCAGTGAGCGCAGCTGCGCGGAACGAAATAGACAGAGCGAAGTATAGAACCCTAAACGTTCACCAAGGTGCTTGTGTACTACTAAACAGGATAAACAAAAAGCTAACAAATAATTAACAACAATAAATCCACCGTAGCAAACACCAGGAGAAGTGAACGAGTGGGACGGAGCACAAACAGGAAATGACGCAATACGTTACCGATAACGTGACCTGCTGTATCCTGGTCTATTATATCCTAGCTGCTGTATCCTAGCCTATTATATCCTAGCTGCTGTATCCTAGTCTACTGTATCCTAGCTCCTATATCCTAGCTGCTGTATCCTAGCCTATTATATCCTAGCTACTGTATCCTAGCCTACTGTATCCTAGCTGCTGTATCCTAGTCTACTGTATCCTAGCTCCTATATCCTAGCTGCTGTATCCTCGCTGCTGTATCCTAGATGCTGTATCCTAGTCTGCTAACACTAGCTAGCTGTATCCTAGCTAACTGTATCCGAGATGCTGTATCTTACCTGCTGTATCCTAGCCTCCTGTATCCTAACCTCCTTTATCCTAGCCTATTGTATGCTAGCCTGCTGTATTCTAACCTACTGTATCCTAGCTTGCTAACCGTAGCTAGCTGTATCCTAGCCTGCTGTATCCTAGCTGCTGTATCCTAGCCTGCTAACCCTAGCCTGCTGTATCCTGGCCTGCTAACCCTAGCCTGCTGTATCCTAGCCTGCTAACCCTAGCCTGCTGTATCCTAGCCTGCTGTATCTTAGCTGTTGTATCCTAGCTGCTGTATCCTAGCCTACTGTATCTTAGCCTGCTAACCGTAGCTAACCGTATTCTAGCAGCTGTATCCTAGCTGCTGTATCCTAGCTGCTCTATCTAGCTGCTGTATCCTAGCCTGCTAACCCTAGCCTGCTGTATCCTAGCCTACTGTATCTTAGCTGCTGTATCCTAGCTGCTGTATCCTACCTGCTGTAACCTAGCCTCTGTATCCTAGCATGCTAACCGTAGCTAGCTGTATCCTAGCCTACTGTAATTAGCCTACTGCATCTTAGCTGCTGTATCCTAGCCTGCTAAGCCTAGTTAGATGTATCCTAGCTGCTGTATCCTAGCCTACTGTATCCTAGCTGCTGTATCCTAGCTGCTGTATTCTAGCCTGCTAAGCCTAGCTAGCTGTATCCTAGCTGCTGTATCCTAGCCTTCTGTATCCTAGCCTGCTAAGCCTAGCTAGATGTATCCTAGCTGCTGTATCCTAGCCTACTGTATCTTAGCCTGCTAACCGTAGCTAACCGTATTCTAGCAGCTGTATCCTAGCTGCTGTATCCTAGCCTGCTAACCCTAGCCTGCTGTATCCTAGCCTGCTAACCCTAGCCTGCTGTATCCTAGCCTACTGTATCTTAGCTGCTGTATCCTAGCTGCTGTATCCTACCTGCTGTAACCTAGCCTCTGTATCCTAGCTTGCTAACCGTAGCTAGCTGTATCCTAGCCTACTGTAATTAGCCTACTGCATCTTAGCTGCTGTATCCTAGCCTGCTAAGCCTAGTTAGATGTATCCTAGCTGCTGTATCCTAGCCTACTGTATCCTAGCTGCTGTATTCTAGCCTGCTAAGCCTAGCTAGCTGTATCCTAGCTGCTGTATCCTAGCCTCCTGTATCCTAGCCTGCTAAGCCTAGCTAGATGTATCCTAGCTGCTGTATCCTAGCGTGCTAACCCTAACCTGCTGTATCCTAGCTGTTGAATCTTAGCTGCTATATCCTAACCTGCTAACCGTAGCCTACTGCATCTTAGCTGCTGTATGCTAGCGTGTGTGTGCTCCTGGGTTTTGTCCTCGTTTCTTTCTTCTTTTCCTTTGTCTGTTTCTAAGGTGCCACCTGAGAGCAGAGAAGTTTATCAGAATCCAGTAAAAAGCCTGGTTTTGTCTGTGAACCTTCATGGTCGTAGATCTGTGTGCAGCTGGACTGTGGGGTCTCCAGAAGGCTTCTGGAGGTCAGGTCTTGAAGGAGCAGCTGCACACAGATCTAACTCTGGAGCCCTTCATGATGTGTGTTTGGGTCGTCCTGCTGGGGTTAAAGTCTGTTTGCTTCCACCAGCTCCAACTAGTTTGTGAAGCAGTAGATGATCTGGAAGCAGGATCTGCTTCCTGCAGCTTCATGACTTGGTTAGAAAGGTCACGTGTCTTCGCTGGTCCAGCCTGCAGAACCAGGTTCCAGCTGAGGAAGCCTGCAGCAGTTCTCCTCCCGAGGGTTCCAACTCTGCGGACTCCTTTGATTTACAGCTTTAAGAGACTGCTTGGTCCGGATGCGCCCCCTAGTGGCGAGGGAATGACCGCGGCCCAACAACAAGAACCTTCTCGGTGCTGGAGAAGAAAGGAGCAGCGCTAACAGAGGGAGAGCTAGACAGGAGGCCCTGGGGGCCACCCTGGATGTGAGCCAACAACCATCAGGTTTTCTGTCAGTTATATTAACCAATTACTGACAAGACAGACTGTTATTATTATTAAAAAACAAGTATCTCTGAAGGCAACATGTTGGGTGTGTGTAGATCTGTGCACGTGTGTGTGCACGTGTGTGTGTGACATCAGCTTCTGTTCACAAACCTTCTTTATTCAGTTCATAAT
Source organism: Pao palembangensis (assembly GCA_015343265.1). Lineage (NCBI taxonomy): Eukaryota > Metazoa > Chordata > Actinopteri > Tetraodontiformes > Tetraodontidae > Pao > Pao palembangensis. The sequence goes on from CM027081.1 coordinate 18,107,726, forward strand.
TAGATTTGATACACACAGTTTAAAAGAGGACAAAAGGTCCCATTAAAACTTGGAGCTAGTTCTGTTGTCATCTTGAACAGGCTGTAATTTAAAAAGCACGAGAGCGTGCACGTGCAGCAGCACAGAGCAGAAGCAGAGCGTATGTGGGTCAGGGCTCAGTCTTCAGCATCGTCAAAGGTCACGCCAGCTGCTTCCACCTTCCTGCAAGCAGAGTAGGGTGAGTGGGCTCAGCTCAGCCTGTCACCCCAGAGCCCCTGAGCCTGACGTGTCAGGCCTACCTTTACCTTTTAGCTCCCGGGTTGATGAGGGACGTTCCTGCAGGTCGTTTCTTCAGCGTCACCGATGCAGCAGAGTTCTGCTGAGGTTCCGACTCTGAGGAAAGATCAGTCCAGGTCAGAGAGGTCAACACCGCAGGAAGTCCTGAGCAGCGTTAACACCAAACTCTGAGCTTTGACCCTGGTGGAACATCTCCCTGCGCCTCTGCGTCCAGCGTGGAGAAACCTTTGTGCTGTTGTAGCTAACAGAGGTAGATGAACCATACCTGCAGGCCGCCTCTGCTGCTTTTTCAAAGGACTCCTGAAGGCAGATCCACCTTTGAAACGTGATCAAACACGTCAGCGCTGAGCTTTTAAAGGCAGAAATGGGACAAGAAGCTGGTGAAGAGTGATGGCGGACCTGCAGACTCAGAGAGGCTGTCAGCCATGGTGAAGAGCAGCTCCTTCAGCTCCTCTGCAGCCTGAGGAGCCTCCAGCCTGGACAGTTTCACCCTCAGGTCTCCTGGACTCGGGCCTCCACACAGTTCTGCACTTGTGTCATGGACCAGAACGGACATGTCTCCCCTTAAACCGGCTGACCTGAGGGACAGGACATTTCCTCACCTTCAGCCCCACCAACACGCTTCCACAGCACCTCTGGCTGCCTGCTTCTGGTCCATCTTGCCTGGGGTTCAGCAGCTTCTCCTCTGTGGCTCTCAGAGCAAACATGTCTCTCACACACTGGTCCACAAGGTCCTCGGTGCAGTCAGCGCTCCAAACAGTAGAAACATCTGTCAAACTGCAGGAAATGCCCATTTATGAGTGAACAAACTCACGTAAACACACTTATACTGAACACGCTCTCCAATACACAGAATGTACTGGTTGAAGTGCGGGAAGGATTCAGAAATGCAAGGTTTGCATTGTTGTACACCTCCGAAATGTGAAGCTATTAAACACAAAATTTTATATGAGATTCATTATTAAAATACCTTCGTTTTCTCCCCATTTAAAAAAGGAAGCGCGAGTTCGCTGTATTTATAACCCGCTTCTAAACTCACCAAATATTAAATGTTCCGTTTTTACTACGTGTATAACAAAGGAATTTAGACTGGCTCTTTTTATCCAAAAATGTGCAATAAAATGTCTGATCCAAGGCCATTCTTCTTAGACTTGTTAGCTTCTTTGCGCCTGTGTTGTTGTTGTTTCTTCTTCGTGTATTTTAAAACCTGTCGGTGGGCTCACTACCGCCACCTACCGACTGGAATCACTGCTGCGTTGACGAGTGGAACCTAAACAGAAATATCATTCTCAACCCTGACGACATTAAATGCGATGTTATGTAGAATTATATTGGATGCATTCATTCAGAAATCCCTTTCCTTGCTTTTGTCTCAATAGTAAATAAAAATGTCTCTTTCTTGCTGCTGGTTAATCTCTGGTTCTCCTTCCTAAACAAACGTCCAGCCTGAGCCAGTCATAAAATAAATGTTTATTCATCCAGGCACATTAACCAAACGATTCCTTATGTATTTATTTGAACACGTATGTTTTATAACATCAGTTATGTTGAAAGAAAACACTGCTATCAACGGGAAGCTGCTCCGTCTCTGCTGAGACCGAGCATTTGACTGCCCACCGCTAGGGGGCAGCAGAACAGAGTTGCATCATCGCATCTGCTAAATTTGAAAATGAAGAAGAAGCTGCGCCTGTCGATCATTTTGTGCATTGTTTTTGTTTTCATATGTTATTCAACATTTTACTCCGTGTGGACGTTAAAAGGTAAAGTACGTTTATCATTTAAACTATGTGAGCCGCCGCTTATATTCTCCACCGTTGGCAGGCCGGATGTGATGCTAAAGCAGGCACATTTTGTCTCAGGGACGATGAGCGAGCAGACGCTGCAGTACTTCCTGATCCGGACTCGGATTGAGAGGAGAGACGCGGCCGAGGTCAGCTGGTGTCACGGTGTCAACAGCCGGCGCAGACTGATGGAGGCGCTCTCCGGTAACCCCCCCAACCCCGAACATGGGTTAGGGTTAGGGTTAGGGCTAACCCTAACCCTAAACCTCAACTCTTGATGTATTTTTTATTATTTAACAAGCACTTTTGCCACTTTTATAATTTCCAATTGTATAATTCTAACCCTAACGTGGCCTGAAGGCACCGTTTGCTGCAGTGAGAAGGTGTAGATTGCCGTCTGCCCGCAGGTTCTGCTCATATGCTGGAGGCTGATGTTCTGATGAGAGAAGCTGACCCTAAAGAGCCCATCATGGCACATCCTCCAGACACAGACAGCGATATCACCCTGCAGGAGTGGCTGGAAGAAGTCAAAGACCACCAAAAGGGAATCAAACTAGACTTTAAGAGGTTTGGAATGGAAATATGTGGTTTTATTTGGTTTGCTTGTGACGCTGAGCCGCTGGTGTCTCCACCAGCCTGGAAGCCGTGGCTCCAGGAGTGGCTCTTCTGCAGAAGGTGTTGGCTCAGACCAGCCTTCCAGTGTGGATCAACGCAGACGTGCTGCCTGGCCCCGGGGGCCAGGCCCAGCCCCTGGACCCGCAGGTGTTCCTCTCTGCGTTGAGAGGCCTGCCCCCTCACACGGTGCTGTCTCTGGGATGGACGACAGGCTGGAGCGCAGGGAGCAGTAACCCCGGTGAGACCCTCCTGCTCCCAGGCTTCACGTGTGCAGAAACAGGAAATGTCCACAGCAGCAGCTTCAGGCTGGTCTGGGGCCACGTTTGAAGATGAGCGCTTCAAATCATGTCAACAGTCTGGTTCAACCTCAGACACCCACCTAAAAAGGTGAAGTTCTCTTAATCGATGCCTGGAGCAAGAAAGCCAATATGAGGACCGAGTCCTTCCTCTCTGAGGACCAGAGTAGGTCCTCATACCCTCACAGGGGTGTGGCCTCATTCTTCAGCGTGGACGTGGACTCTGAGGAGTCCACCACAGTAGGGCTGAGGTGGGGGCTGTGTCTCTGCCACCCCAGGACCTGCTCTGGTGCTGTCCTGAACCGGTGCTGGTGTTCAGCTTCTTCCCCGTCTCCCTGTCAGCTGTGCCGCCCTGTGAGACACCTCCTGAGCAGCTGGGACTCGTCTCCCCTCCTCTCTGAAAGCCTCACCACACTCCTGCTACCCCTATCCTTCATGCTCCTCATCAGCACCTCCTCCTCTCCGTCAGCTCACCTGCTCTGCACAGGTGAGCTCCTGCCTCCGCTCTCAGACGTCCCCTGTGTCCATCCTCAGTGGGGTGGACCTCCCTCTCACCTACCTGTCCATCACGTCATCACCAGCATGTCTGTGAACACCTCCTCTGGAGATGCCTGAGTGCATGTGACAGTCTGCACACACACACACACACTCACACTGACACTGAGCAAGCAGGTGTGTGTTGGTGCCTCCGCCCCTGCTGAGGAGCTGCTGTTGTCTGCCTGCAGGTTACAGCTGGGACATGGTGCAGGTGATGGAGCAGCTGTGTCGTCCTCTCAAACACAACGTCTCCTTTCCTGTACGAGCAGCCCTGCTGGCCCAGTCCTTCTCCCAGCTGCACTGGCTGCTGCAGCAGTCAGAGCGGTAAGGAAGCGCTCCTCTCACTCTGCTTGCTGCCGGGTTGCTGACTGACTGCTGCTGGGTTTCTAACCCTAACCCGACAGGAAACCAGCGGTGGGTGTGGCTGGGGGCGGGGCTGAGAGTTAGTTGGCTGCTGCTCACCTAGCTCCTGGTTCACAGGTACACTTTGACGGTGTGGACGGGCCAGGGGGACCAGCTGACCCCCCAGGACTTGCTGGCCTATCAGCAGGCCTTCGAGCGGAGCCGCATCTACTACGACCTGCCCCCGTCCCTGAGGACACAGCTGAGGGACGGAGGTCAGGACAGCCACAGCTGAGCCCACAGTTAGAGGACTGTTCCTGCCAAACAATATCACATATGTACATAAAATACTGAATGAATCAAAAATAAAGTAAGAACTGGTGGAAATGACTCCATCTTCATGCTCTTTAGTCCCATTCACACATATTTAATAAAGACATCCTGAGAACTGTAAGAGCAGCATGAAGGAAGGAGCTGAGAGTCAGACTCTGGACCTGCTGCAGCTCCGGCCACGCCCCCTCAGCTCCTGGTCACGGCTCCACGCTCTCGTAGACCTCGTATCTGTACTGGAGACCGCTCTCCTCCTGCAGCTCCTGAGGGATGCCTGCAAAGCTGCAGAGCAAACACAGCAGAGCACCCTGAAAACACCAACGCTGCTGCTCTGATGTTCTCTGAAGGAGCCTGCAGATGAAGCTGAGGGTGTGGGGGACCTACTGGGGCAGCTGGCGGTACTGGTCAGGCCTGATTTCAGGGAGGAAAGTGTCGCAGTCAAACTGCTTCAGGATGCGGGTGACGAACAGTCTCCTGGTTCCTGGTCTCTCCATCACCTCCTGGGTCACAGAGGACATCGGATGTTCAGGAAGTGTGAGAGGTGGTCAGCTCCACAGGAAGCTGAGGCCGTGAGGGTTGTTGCTGTACCTGGTAGAGCGAGCTGCCTCCGATCACCCACACCTGGTCGGCCTGCTCCGCCAGCTCCGTCTCCACCAGCTGGAGAGCTGAGCTCAAGTCGTGGGCCAGATGGTGTGCTCCTGCTGGAGGCTCTCTGGAGGAGAAATCATCAGCTTCAGGGTCCACATGAGCGAAGCCTGGTGGCTGGGAGCTACGTCAGCCCCGTTTTTACATAAATAAACCCAGATGCAGTCAGAAGGTGGAGCAGAAAGCAGTCACCGAGCCACATCTGGAATCACTGCCCAGCTCCAATGTGCTGTGAAGGTGGAGCTGCTTCAGGAGCCTACAGGGAAACATGCAGCTGGGACGTCGGGTAGGAAAGCTCGTCTCTGGGTATGAAAGAGAAGAGGACAAGAACTAAAAGAGGAGGAGGAGGAGTGCTCCAGTCAAAGACAGAATCTGGCCCCTGCAGAAGGCTGAGGTCAGAAGGGTTGGAGTTAGGGTTGGGGTTAGGGTTGGGGTTAGGGTTGGGGTTAGGGTTGGGGTTGGGGTTGGGGTTGGGGTTAGGGTTGGGGTTAGCGGTTAGGGTAAGAAACAAAGACTGGGTGCAAAGCGAAGGCGTGGCTGTGCTTTATGGTGGTAACCTATAAAGAGTCAGTTTGGTGAGAAAGGAAGTGATTCCAGGAGGCAGGAAGTGGACGCTGGCCCTGACCAATCAGCTCTGAGAACCTGATTTGTGAGGGTTCAAAGAAAAAGGTCTGTTTAGGAGGAGCACCAAGGACCCGGGTTGCCTTGAGTGCAGAGCGTGCACGTGTGTGTTTGTGTGTACGGCTGGACAGGCGTGTGTGGCTGTAGACCTCACATACTTGCTCTGTCTGCTGAGAACGATGTTGATCCTGTTAGCCAGAGGCCGGTTCTTCTCTGGGATGGAGAACCAGGTCTTCCTGCCCATGATCACCACGTTCTGCTTCCCTGGGACACAAAAAAGGCCTCGAGTCATCCACCCTGACCTCCTGACCTCCTGCTCAAGCACCAGCACTTCCACCTTCTCCAGGCAGAAGTTCTGGGAGCAGTAACGCGCAGAGAAGAACCAGAAACAAAGATCTAAGTTCATCAGTAGCTAAATGAGGAAAAGATGGACAGCTGTCAGTGTTTTTGGTCCAGTCCAGGTTATTATCCATGTACTTGGAAGTGTCCACAACGTCCACCTCCGCCCCCTGATGGTGCCTGGGATGGCCTTGAGCTGAAGGTGGGTTAGGCTGGACCACAACCCTGTCCACCACGCTTCTGTGCTCCACCCCGCTGCTGCAGCCACCATGGCAGCGTCTTCTGGAACCTTCTGCAGGTGGCAGCAAGCCTGAGCTGTAAACGGTGAACTGGGAGGGAGACAAGTCTTTCCCCTTGTGGACGACCTGTAGGGTAACTGGAGATCCAGATCACAAGTGGAGCATCCACCTGCATGTTAGCAGGGAGGGGCGGGGGCATTAAAAGCACTGCAGAAGTTCAGGTGGATGTAGGCTCTGTGGAGCAGACAGACCAGGTGTCCTCCAGTCCAGTCTCCTGGTGGGAGAACTGCAGGGGGCCTGAGGAACTGTGTCCCCAGGTAGGCAGTGAAAGACGCAACGCAATTAAGAGGAGCTCAAAAAAAAAAAGACACCTAAAAACAGGTTGAAGGTGCTGAGTTAGCAGTTAGTTTTAACTGGGTCTGCCACAGTAAAACGATGACCTTTCATCTGGTTATTGAAACTCTACTGTGACTTTAAAAAAATGATTTTATTCTTACCGTTGACAGACGGAGTCGACGTCATCTTTCGAAAGTGTTTAAATTCATTACTGAAAGCAAACAATTATTTAAAAGTAAACACGTATAAATATCATAAAAATGGCGTTGGGGGAGAACAAGATGGTAGTTTTATCATGACGTTTCTCCGGTCCTCACTTGAGTCTGATGGGGTGCCAGGGCAGGTCTCCGTTCTTGCCGATGCCCAGGTCAGGACACACCGCCACGATCGCGTTCAGAATGCGCGACATTGTTGTCAGTCTTCCCGCCTTCCTGTGACAAAGCGGCACCGGAAATGACGAACACTTCCGCCGGAACTGAGGACTTGTTGCAACACTGCCACCTTCTGGAGACGGATGAACAAACGCACTGCTGTCTCAAAAAAAACTCACGGCTGAAGGGCGAAAACGCGGCGCGTTCATGTTTGAGTTGGAAGAACTCCAACGGCCTCAATGATGAAGAATTAGCGCAAGCCACAAAAACAGCATATGTTTAATATTTTAGGTTAACTATGAAATGGATTTTAAAAATCAGCAACCATCTCACCTGAATTGTATTGTTCAGTTTACTATTATCAAACCTTTTATTCTTCTTTGAATTTTCTATTTCAGTTTTGAAAGTTATTTGTTTGTTTTAAGTGTTATTGACACTGTGAAGTAGTTAGTGTGTTATTTAAAGAAAACCTCTGCTAATGTCACACATTAGATAAAACATTACTACAAAAAGAGAAACATACTTTATTGCAATGTGCAAAAGAAGACAGCACAAATGTGAAAATAAGCAGTCATCTGAGACAGAGGTGGGGGTTTGTATTTCAGGTGGAGCTGGCTGAGCAGCCAAGCCTTGCTGGGCACCTGCTGGTGGTCAGGGGCCGCTCTGACGGTGAATACAGCAGGGGCAGCAGTGGAGCGAGTCATGGATGAAGAGATCACAGTCTACACAGAAGACGCTGTGGCAGGATGGACAGCTGAACACCTGAGAACACAGACACAGGTAGGCCTAACGGGGCCGTGTCCAGTGGTCCCATCAGCGGAAGGCCCTTACTGATGTACTCACACTTTTGTCCTTCAGCCCCCCCTGACAAGCCTGGCAGGACCTGCACCAACAGCAGACCTTTGTCAGTAATGACGACACACTGCACATCTCTGCTTTCCCCCGCTATCAGAAGACAAAGTCACACACCTGTGCTCCTGAGGACCATCTGCAGAAGTCTCTGTAAAGACCTGAAGGGGGAAGAGGTGGTGAAAGGACCTGGCCAGATGGGGGGCCAACACCAGAGTCAAGCCTGGAAAGACGCCACATGGCACAGGAAGCAGAAGGGCGGAGCGTCTGCTGGCTTCCAGTTTGGAACAGGCTGGTCCCACTTACCGCACACTTTACACTCCACAGGCAGCTCCGTGTACTTGGCGTGACACTGTGGACAAAAGTATCCCCCCAGAGACAGCTCCGGACCGCTGCCTCCGTCCAGGTGCCTGCGAGACACAGCAGCAGCCCCACATGAGGAAGACGAGGGCTGCCGAGCCTCTGCTCACGTGCTGCTACTCACGCCATGCTGAAGGACGGCCTGGCGTCCTGGTCTGTGGCAGAGGCTGTGGTGTGCTGAGGAAAGCCTGAGCACACACACACCAACCACAAGAGTTTCAGTCCAAGCTGCCCTTTAGCTTCCACAACCTTTGCCTGCGTCTTTCTCAGCCCAAACCTGCTTATTTTTCCGTAAACTCAACTGCAGTCTGGTCTTTTAGCTGGTTTGTTCAGGCTAAATATACATTTGCGCACCTAATAAAAAGGAAATAACTGGTTTTAAGCCTTTGTATTTTCTAAAGTGAGCATGGAAATGAGCCGTGTTCTCGCCGTGTGTGTGTGTGTGTGCTGAATCAACCTATCCTCTTGTGAATCTCTGTTTACAGTGATGCTCCAGAACCTGAGGCCTGCTCTGCTGGCTCTGCTGTGTTTGCAGTTCGACCGGAAGCTTCTAGGTGAACTCACCCATTCGGATCAAAGAGCACTCGGACGAGGAGCTGGCAGGCGGAGGTTTGACGTGCAGCATCAGCAGCTCCTTGAAGTGACTCTCGTCCAGGATGACGTGGTACGAGCCGCCCGTCTCCCTGGTTAACACCGTACACACCCGCACCTCTGCCGACAGGCCGATGACTGACACCCGGACCTTCAGAGACTTCAGGCTCTAACCGGGGAGAGTGCAGCGTGAACAGCTAGCTTCTGTTCCACCGGGAAGCAGAGCGATGGAGGATTCTCTACCTTGATCAGCTCGTAGATGTTGCCTGGGTCACACGTGGTCAGACTGCTGAGGACTATCAGGATCTCCCGGCTCGTATGTCCAGGCATGTGCCTTCACACAGACAGTAGCGGCTGATGGACATGTACAACCAACCAGAAGGGCTTGGGGCCTGGAAAGGTCAGAGAACCAACCTGAGGGTCTGCAAGGCCAGGCTGAGGCAGTTGTAGAGGGAGGGCTCTCCAACGCACACGCTGTCCACGGCCTTCTTCAGAGCAGCAGTGTGCTTCTTGGGGTTTCCTGCAGGAGCAAATGAAAGATGCACACAACCAGTCCCAAACAACAACCAGGCAGAAGCTTTGATTGAAGGAAGGAGAAGCTATCAAAGCTAGCTCAAGTCTGGAGAGCATCCTCCTCACCCTTCGTGGGTCACCTGAATTCTCACCTGCCAGGTCGGTCAGCTTCTCAGCTCGTTTGTTCTTTGTGGTGATGATGCCCATCTGAAGACACAGCAAACAGCCTTAGGGTCAAAGGTCACGGATGTTAAGAGTTGGGAAATGCACAGAACAAAAATCCAGATGTCTCTGAGCAGAGCCCTGGTGGGCACCTACCTGGCTGATGGGGTTCTGGTCAAAATACTCCTCCACAAACCCCTCCATCAGCTGCAGACGCAAAGAAAAGGCACAACCTCACCAAGAGCAAACAGTCAAATACAGCAGCCGTACAGCGCCAAGGTCCCGTCGCCATGGTTACCTTCAAGGTGGAAGTGAGCCGGTTTGGTTTCAAGTCCTGGTCTTCCATGCTCCTGGAACAGTCGATCACCACATAGAGATGACGCATCTAGTGCAGAGACATCCCATAATGACCAAGTGTGTTCCAGTCACGCCCCGACACTGTTCCTAAGACAACCTTATCCACCACATCACATCACATTGTTCATCCTGATGAAGCACGAATATGAAGCTGCTGAGGGTTGTTACTGCCTGATATCGGTAACGACACAGGAACCTCCGCTGGTGTCAGCCTAGGCGGAGAGCTGGGCTCTTATTTTGGTGGGACAAGAGGACACACATAATGTAATGGATCTATATGTAATGTACCGGTGAGCAGGGCAGAAAGCGGTCACAGAAAGAGCAGAGAAGCAACTCACCATCCCCAGCCTCACTTGTCCATGGCTCTGTACCAGCCTGCAACACAAGCAAACAGGCCGCTGAAAAGGCTACAAGAGAGCAGGGACATGGCGTCCGGGCCAGAGATGAGCGCACACACCTTCTTTTCTTGGACTGGAACAGGATCTCCTCCACTGAGGCCTTGAGAGAGCCGGACTCGTCCTCCTTCAGCACCTCCCTGCAGCATCCGCATGTGATGAAGCGAAGCAGCACCCCTCAACATCAACAGTTAGCAGCGATTCTCAGCCTTACCATGTCCGCTCATAGCCTCCCTCCCAGCGCTTGGCTCGTTCTGGCTCTTCATCCATTATAAAAATAAATCAGCTAACGGGTTCAACTTCAGTAATCCCAGTAACTAGCAAAATTAGCCAATTCGCAGGTCAGTCAGCCAGTCAGTCACTCGGTCAGTCAAAGCAGAAAACGTGATCATTTCTCAAAAGTCACAAAGTGTAAAGAACAGGGAGGTCGCTACGAGGCTCTTTAAAACGAATCTCTACACCTAATTTCTTTCCAACTTTTACGATCAGCGTTTCGCTTTGTTAATGCGCTACATCACGTCACTTCTGCGCATGCGCTAACGTGTGCGTCTTGTTAAGTTGTCCGTCAGCAAACACGCAGTGCACCGCATTTTCCTTCCGGAGGAAACATAATCACCAGACAAAAGGTCTGCTCAGTCCACGTCAGTAACAATTTTTATTTAAAACTGTCCCTTCTGGCCATCTCCAAAAAATATACAGCTTCACTGAACTGATTGCACAGAAATACACATTGTATGGATCAACCTAGAATAATTTTACTATTAAACAGTTACATTCACAAAACGATAACCTGAACATTCAATTTCAGAAGTGATAAATAAAAATGATTTAAAGCAAAGTAAAACACCAGCAACATATCAAAAAAGAAACTCAGCATATATCATTTAAATTAAATATTCCTTTGAATGTCCTTCATAGCAAATAATATAATCAATTTACAGTTAAATGTATGTTTCATCATTTTAAAAAGAGAGGGAGTGATTATGAAACAGTATACATGGTTTTAAAGGAATAAAATATCTACAAGAATGCCAGGAAAATGCATTTTTTTTTGTTATGTATTTATATTAAATCATTTTCAATTCAGTAAAAAAACAAAAAAAAAAAATACCATAGCTAATGCTTTAAAACACACACTTTACACTTTCTAACATTGACAGAAAATAAAAATTCATACACCTAAATCGTTCCAAAAAAGGGCAGGCGTATTTCCAGGTTTGATTAGTTTACACTGAACGTGTAGCTGACGGAGATGGGAGCAAGCAGACGCCTCTTCTCCAGCGCTGGAGGTGGTGAAAGATTTAACGGCGGCGGTCATATTCACTGATCCTCCTCTTGATGTGAGACAGCTTAGCCCGGAGATATTTACACCTCTTCTTTTTAATCTGGTAGTTAGATGACTGGAGAATACAACAGGGGTGTTTTTTTAGAATATAAATGTTCTTCAAATAAAACACAGACAAGCTGTCCCACTCTTACCTTCTTGATGTTCTTCAAGCGGTTGTATTCATCCATGGCATCCTGAGATCAGATATTAACGTCACACACAGCAGCAGCTTGTTGTCCTGCTCATGTTCTCAGCACACTTTCATTCTGATCATGGTTTCTGCTAAGATGTTGTCTTTTAGACGGGATTACGCTAAACCTACGCTTGAGCGGCACTCGCTCTAGCACCAGCTGAAAGGACTTTCACTGGGAACTGTTACTAGAAATATAACCTACTGCTCTTGTTTGTAAATACTGTTAGGTTACTTTTATTACTTGTACTTTCTAGTTTTTTCCCCACATTTTTCATGTTGCACATTTGCACATGTAATCTGCTCTTTTGGTCAATAGTGTTAGGTTACTGTTATAGCTACTGACTGCTGCTATGACAAGCTAATTTCCCATGTCTGGGATAAAATAAAGTACTTCTTATCTGGTCTTATCTTGTCTTATCTTATCTTGTCTAAGTGGTGACCTGTCGGCAGTCGTGAGGCTGATGAGCTCAAGCCTCTGTCTTGGCCGGTGTGTCTGGATTTGCTCAAATTCTTTAAACTAGTGAGTGAGAAGCATGAAGCTGGTTGTTGGAGATGCTCACCAGGAACTTCTGGCTCCCCTCAGGGTGTGTGTTCATCTGTGCGTCCAGCTCAGCCAGCTCCTGGTTTATGCTCTCCAGCTCCGCCTGCAGACTTTTGTACTCCTGGTGATCCTGGTCAAATTCTCGCTTGTAGTTCAGACGCTCTTCCTCATCCACAATGGAAGGAAAGCCACTGTAGATGACACCTCCCAATCAGAGCCCTGCTGAAAGTGCTCGCTCTCCAGACGCTTCTTTGCAACCTGGGCTTTAACAGCATTCCCCAGCTCTGGCTGCTATTTAGCAGCTCAACCTTTGACCTTCACCAGCGCTTGGAGTGTGTTTAGAGCAGGCTCCGTATTAAATGCGTGCGTTCAGGGATGGGAACGCGTGGACAGTTGTGTTTTCCAGACACTCACATGCTGAAGTCCTCCTCCTCCAGATCATCTCCAGACTCCGCCCCCGTGTCGTAGTCCTTCATCCTGGACTTCATGGCTGTCACAGAACTGCTGATCTCAGAGTCTCTGCAAACACAAGCATTTCACCTTTGACACGAGCGCTCCGACCCCCACCCCTGAGGTTCACCTGCACAGAAGCAGGTGTGTGCTCCATCAGGAACCAGCCCACAGAGCACGCTTCAACCAAGGCCGGTCCAGGCGGTCCCTAAGCTTGGCCTCTGCTGGTTGGACCCGGAAACACAGTCAGTGCTTCACTTGCAACGGTCTTTTCTTTGCTTTCAAGGTGATGTCCAGGTTTTAAAACATCCAGGTATACTGTATGTGGATGTCTGTAGGAGACTAATAAAGTATCTATCCATCCATCTATACTTCAGGAAATAAAGCAGCTCCTTTAGCAGATCCAGGCTGCTAAAGGAGCAGAAACTAACTGTGTGCTAGTCATTCTCAGACTGCAGGAGAATCTGCTCAGCCTGGTTGATTCTGAGGAGGCGTCTAGAACAGGCAGAAGTCTGTGATTGCTGAGAGAAGATCTCCATGGCCTGGACCCTAAAATCCAAAGTGAACAAAAGCTCAGCCCGTTCAGCGATCAGGCACACCGGTGAGCCCAGCGCGTACGTACCCTGGAAGGTAAAGAGGTCTGCTGTGGTCCAGACGATCCAGGTAGTCTCTGGATCCGGCAGCGGGCAGATTGGCCTCATTCAACAGCACGTCCGGTTCCGCAGACACAGTCTTCACCTGCAAGCACAGCCAACACCGTCAAGGCCTGAGGCCAGCCGGCCCGTGTGTGTGTGTGTGTGTTGGTGGTTTTCAGCTGCCTTCCATCTTATCTGCTTCAATAACAGAAGGCTGAAAGGAGGTCAGCGTGTGGGGAAACCTGTTCTCTCTACATACATCCCAACATTCTGGCAGCTGGTTCCACCGGTTCCTCCACCTCTTCCTGCATGTCTGAATCTCACTGAAACTATGAGAACCATCAACAGGAAGTGTTTTTCTAAGATGTCCTGACTTAGAAGCCAGCTCCTGATATGGAGCTCAAGTCCAGTCCAGGCTGAGCAGATCAGCTGGATTATGTCAGAGGTTCCGCCTGGATCCTGAGCTGCTCCTCTCACACATTCATGATCCCCTGGAGAACATCTGTTAGCCGTCCTGACCTCAGCCAGCAGACAGGCTTCATTTCACTCAGGGCCACGCCCAGAAACCGGAAGTGAAACCACGTCCTTCTCTCTCTCGACACTGGGTGCGTGCGTGCGTGTGCATGTGCGTGCATGTGTGTGTGTGTGTGTGTGGTATTTATCCCTAAACCTGAAAAGGGCATCAGCAGCTGCAGGCTGCTCTGTGTATTTGTATTTACCCTTAACAGTCAGCACACTGGGAACAGCCTGGAAGACCGTTTCTGGTCTCCAGTAAAACCAGTTCAGCTGTCAGGTGTCAGCATAGAAACCAGTAAGACTCCACCAACATGAGGAACAGCCTTCGATGAAGATGATGAAGTATGATGATGTATATATGCTGTAGAAATGTGCGCTTCGACTTTAATTACAAAGCTGTTAAAGGTTATTCTGCATTTTTAACAGCTTGTGGTTAAAAGTGATGGTTACACCTACGTGACATCGAGATTATCTGTGTCGCCTGGTCGTGTGTGTCGCCAGTGTCGTGTGTGTCGCCAGTGTTGCCTGGTTGTGTGTGTCGCCTGTGTCACGTGTCGCCTGTGTCGTGTGTGTCGCCTGTGTCACGTGTCGCCTGTGTCGTGTGTGTCGTCAGTGTCGCCAGTGTCGCCTGGTCGTGTGTGTCGCCTGTGTCACGTGTCGCCTGTGTTGTGTGTGTCGCCTGTGTCACGTGTCGCTTGGTCGTGTGTGTTGTGTGTGTCGCCAGTGTCGTGTGTGTCGCCAGTGTCGCCTGTGTCGTGTGTGTCGCCTGGTCGTGTGTGTCGCCTGTGTCGTGTGTGTCGCCTGGTCGTGTGTGTCGCCTGGTCGTGTGTGTCGCCTGGTCGTGTGTGTCGCCAGTGTCGTGTGTGTCGCCTGGTCGCCTGGTCGTGTGTGTCGCCTGTGTCGCCTGTGTCATCTGTGTCGCCTGTGTCGTGTGACCACCTGATGCTTCTTCTTCTTCTCTGCTGCACCAAGAGACGTCTCCAGTGTGTGGCTTCTTATTTACCCAGATTCGTGTCCTTATTTGTGCAGATGAGCGACTACCTTTATTGTGTGTCGCTCAGCCTTCCGGAGGTGACTCACCCACTCGCCGACGCTGTGGCGCGGCCCCTCGCTGATGACCTTGACCTCCTCCCAGAGGATGCGCTCCTGGCCCCAGCGCCTGATCTTGGAGCGAGTCTTGACTGCAAACACCAGCAGGAGGATGAGGGCCACAAAGACCAGGAAGCCCAGGACGATGGCGATGGCCTGCAGGGGGAGAGCGTGGAGTCAGTCAACACAGCGCTGCGTCAGGATGCTGCTGCGGGCCTGGGCCCTCCTACCTCCTGGGGCTCCACCACGCAGTAGTGGTACAGGTACTGGTTGAGGAAGATGCCCTGGGCCTGGGTCTGGGTCTGGTACTGGGCACACAGCTGGCGGACCTGTTCATAATAAATGGAGCCAGTGGTCTGGGCGGTTGGGTTCACGGCCACCAGGTACACGATGGTGGCGATAATCATGAGGAAGGCCAAGATGGCGCAGATGATGATGGTTGCGAGGTAGAACCTGGGCGAGCGAGCAGCGTTCTGCCTGGAAACCACCAGCACGAATATGATGAGCACAACAATGAAGGTGATGGCCGCGATGGCAATGATGAAGCCTTTTCCAGCCGCAGGATCCATCTGTGTTCCTCCATAGCCATAGCTGCCGCCGCTGCCCATGCCTCCTCCGTACGAGCCGCCATAGCCGCTGCTCAGATACGAGCCGCCGTAGGAGCCGCCGTAAGAGCCGCCGTAGGAGCCGCCGTAGCCGGGCAGCATCCCCATCCCACCGCCCAGACCCATGAGGCTCATGTCGTAGTCCCAGGCCAGCGTGGAGGCCACGCAGGCAAATACAGCCACGCACATGATGATGATGATGATGCTCAGTATCTTCATCACGCCGGGAGGTGAAGTCCAGAGGTAGAAGTGAAGCATCTGGTCTCCAGGGTAGTAGCTGAAGGCTGGGTTGGACATGAGCTCGCTGTGCCGGTGTCTGCTGCTGTGACTGAGAGGAGAGGAAGATTCAGCCTTTGTTTCCCCGTCTGGAGCCAGGAAGCATCAGGACCGCCACCGCCAGCAGGAAACTTACTTTTTGCTCTCATTTGAATGGTGGTTGTGTCTGTGGCCAGGCATCTTGCTCCTCCCACTGAGGAAAACAGGAGAGGAGACACGTGACGTCCACCTGTCCCACCGCGTCTTTGCCCTAACCCTAACCACAACCCCAGGTCACGTCTGCTCACATGACCACCCTTTGTGGTCATGTGTGAAGCCAGGGCTTTGACACAAACACAAAGTCAGGCGTTTTCAACTTATAACCAGTTTTCCCCAAAGAAATTCTCAGGTCAGAGGTCAGGGGTCAGGGTCAGGGTGGGAGCTGCAGCAGTCATGAGAGAAGCAGCCATTCACCAACCAACCATTCACACGCTGACCATCAACAGCTAGCTAGCAAGGCGTCAGTCTGTGTTTGTGGTGAAACAGAAGGGTGGAGACACGCTGGCGCGCGCGCGCGCACACACACACACACACACACACACACACACACACACACACACACACTAGAGGCGCTTTCAGCCACCTGCTGATGCTGTCAGAGTGAAACCACAGGCGCAAACAGCTGGTAAACCAACATTAATGACGCCTTCTCAGCGGAGGGTCACGTGTTTCCAAGTCGCGAAGGTAAGTAGCAAATTAACAACGCCCCTGAAGAAAAAGAAGACTTAAAAGCTGTAGAAGCTGTTTATGACCTACCTGAAGACTGACGAACACACCTGAGACGTTTCAGCTCCAGAACGCAAACGCACTGAGCGCGCGACCGCGGCCGCTGCTTAAACAAAACAATTAGACACGCCCACAGGTGTGTGTGGCGGTCACGTGACCTTTGCCAGGTGACACAGGACTTGGCACCCCCCCCCCCCCACACACACACACACACACACACATACACACACGCAACAAACTGAGAGAATTGAAGCTACATTTTAGAGTTTTTGATGTTTTTGATGAGTTTTTGATGTGTTCAAATCTAAACAAGCTGTCGAGCCAATGAGACGGCAGCTCCATGACAACAGCTGACAGCCAGAGTAGAGCCCAGCACAGAAAAACCAGCCCTCCCAGTTGGACAGGCCTGCAGGTGGAGGCTCCTCCACTACTGCTGCTGCTACTGCTAGTACTACTATGACTGCTGCTAGTACTACTATTACTGCTGCTACTGCTGCTAGTACTACTATTACTGCTGCTGCTACTACTGCTAGTACTACTACTACTGCTAGTACTACTACTGCTGCTGCTACTACTGCTAGTACTACTGCTGCTCGTACTACTAGTACTACTATTACTGTGGTTAGTACTACTATTACTGCTGCTAGTACTACTATTACTGCTTCTAGTACTACTGTTTGATGCTGCTACTACTGTTAGTACTACTATTACTGCTGCTAGTCCTACTATTACTGCTGCTGCTACTACTGCTAGTACTACTACTACTGCTAGTACTACTACTGCTGCTGCTACTACTGCTAGTACTACTGCTGCTAGTACTACTAGTACTACTATTATTGTGGTTAGTACTACTATTACTGCTGCTAGTACTACTATTACTACTTCTAGTACTACTGTTTGATGCTGCTACTACTGTTAGTACTACTATTACTGCTGCTAGTCCTACTATTACTGCTGCTACTACTGCTAGTACTACTATTACTGCTGCTAGTACTACTATTACTGCTACTACTACTACTTCTAGTACTACTGTTACTGCTGCTGCTACTGTTAGTACTATTATTACTGCTGCTACTACTGTTAGGACTACTATTACTGCCGTTACTACTGTTAGTACTACTATTACTGCTGCTAGTACTACTATTACTGCCGCTACTAATGTTAGTACTACTATTACTGCTGCTGCTACTACTATTACTGCTGCTACTACTGTTAGTACTATTAATACTGCTGCTATTACTGTTAGTACTATTGTTACTGCTGCTGCTACTAGTTAGTACTACTAGTATGACCTAGTAGTACTATTACTGCTGCTACTACTCTTAGTACGACTATACTGCTGCTACTACTGTCACTGCTACTACTGCTGGTGCTACTACCGTTCGTACTACTATTACTGCTATTGCTGTTACTACTGCTAGTACTACTATTACTGCTGCTACTGCTAGTACTACTATTACTGCTACTGTTGCTGCTACTATTACTGCTGTTGCTACTTTAAACTTTAAAGTTATCACCTGGTAAATACTTATATTGCAGTTCATTGTACTACTATCTAAATCTAAATCTTCTAAATTGTCTAATTAGAAAACGTTACTATGTATGGAATACTCGAAGGATCAAATCCTTCCCTGTAAAGTCTTTCTCAGTACATGTCCTTGTCCGTTGTTTCCATGGGGACGCTGTGATTCTGAGGACAAACACACTCAGTGAAACTTTATTAATTCCAGAGACAAACGACAGCGTTGGAGCCTTGAAGCTTGTGATGGCTAAGCACAGAAACACAGCAAACACACCAAGCTTGGTTTAAAATGGGTTCATGAGAAGAGGAAAAAGGTTCCAGGATCTCCAGCCAACTCCAGGAAGATCAGGCAACAGCAGCAGGCACAGGATGCTCCCAGTTGGAGACCAGTTCACCCAGTTGGACACCAGTTCACCCACACATGCTCTGGCTGTGGAAGAAGCCGACTGAATCCTGCCGCTTTCAGTAAACTACAACACTAAAACATGAAACATCCAGTGTTGCTAAACTTTGATAATATTGTCCTGTGTGATGATCCCAGGAGCCCAGGGGTTCCTCCGGGTTCCAGCTGAGATGCGGCTCTGCCAGGAGCTTAGCTCGCGCCCCTGTTGTACTCCTGAATCTGGTGTTTGATGTGAGACAGTTTGTTCTTCAGGTACTCACACCGGTCCCGTTTTTCCAGATATGTTGGATCCTGAAAACAGGCAAAAATAAAAGGATTTCTGTGCTTGCTGCTGAAGTCTGTGGGGAACGTGGTCCCATCGCAAAGCCAGGTTTTCATTTCCACTAAAGCCACCGAGAAAAAGGAACATTTTGGCTTTTGGAAGAATTCAAAGGTAAACAAACAGCTGTTTGGTCTCAACTACACATCTTTAATCCATCCCAGTGAGGAGAGTTTCCACGGCGGCTTAAAGTGATTAGCATCTCCTGCAGCCATGGGAACTCTGAGGGGAAGGTCAGCAGTCATCAACAGTCAGCACAAACAGTCAGTCAGGCCATACTCACAGACTTCTTCCTCTGGTATTCCGTTAGGATATGATCAATGCGCTCCCTCTCCTGAAACATGACAGAGTGAATGGAGATGGTTCCATCACATGTCTGTGTGTGTGTGTGTGTGTGTGTGTGTGTGTGTGTGTGTGTGTACCATTTGGCTCGAAGGCCGGGGGGGAAGGTTGTGCATCATTTCATCCATCTCCTGGAACTTCCGGACCATGGCCTGGACCTCGGCGTGCAGGTCCCGGTACTCTGCGTACTGGTCGTTGAACACGGCCCTGTACTGGTCCCTCTCCTCATCACTGTGGATGCTGGGGTACTTCCTGTGGAACAACATGGAGACAGAACCTAGGTCTTGTCCTGCTCAGCACCAGAACGTCTACCTGACAGTCAGGCTAAAGGAAGAACACGGTCATGTGACACAGACGTGTGAGATGAGTTCACAAGTGTCTGGTACTAACGCCACATAGTCAGCGATGACCACGGGTTTGGGGATGTGTCCGGCTGGGATGTGCCCTTGCAGGATCTCTGGCTCCATCTTCATCAGAGAAGCAGAGTTGGGGGCCTCCATGATGTCTGGCTGGATGGTGGGAAGAGGAGTCATCTCTGAGGGTCTGGACGATGGACCCAGCTGCGGCACAGTTACAGCACTGGTTTAGATGAGCTCCAAAACGTAACCTCTGTTAGAAATATTCCAGAAACCCACCATGGACAAAGGCACAGAAGATCCGTTGGTTTTCATCTGCACGTATGGAAACAAAGGGGAAGAGATTCATGAGACATTCACAGTCCGACGGGAAACTGGAGTTACAACCTGGGCTTGAACTCTCCAACAAATTTTTCCACAGAACGTGAAGGTCCAGCTCCAGTCAAGACCATGAGCTCCATCTTTAACCCTGTCTGTGGAACATGTTTAAACCTCCTGGGCTGCAGACACCCTGACCATCTCTGGCTCTTAGGACTGTAGAAATATGCATGTGTGCCTTCTGTTTAGACGAAGATGCTGCTTTTTGTCATCTATTAATGTTGATTATTGATTATGTGATGTAATCTTGCTCTGTCCCGGCGGTGTGTGTCCCTGGGAGGTTTTTCTGCCTCTCCAGGTTACTGGTAGAGTGTGAGGGGTGTGCTGAAGCTGCTGTGTGTCACACCTCACGTTCCAGCCCTTCTCTCCTCATCCTGGCTGCTTCGTGTCTCCACAGCTTCAAACACACTCCGGAGCTGATGAAATAGAGCACCATGGTGAGGAAGATGAAGGCGATGGCTGCTGTTTGGCCGGCTTCGGTGCGGCAGAAAGCCCCGTTGATTCCGTTGTTGAAGACGGGGATGTAACACAGTCCACCTCGGGTGGTGTCCCTCACGTACACAATCCCAGCGGCCAGGTAGAGCACTGCCAGCACCAGGTTGATGGAGCACTCTGTGAGGGGCCACCAAGAAGAGTCCAGAAGGATGGCTCTGTAGTAGATGGTCATCCCCAGAACAACCAGAATGACCGTTACGATCCATGCCAGGCCTGCCACCACCAGGACGAATGGCGTCTTGGGACCCGTGTAGTCGTAGCCTCCTCCAGCAAGCCCTCCAAGCCCCCCGAACAACTGCGGCTGGGAGTATCCGTACATGTTAAACCACTCGTTGTCCTTGTGAACGTAAGCACAGACACAGGCAAAGACAGCGGCTCCCAGCAGCAGCTCAACGCAGCCCAGGATCCTCAGGAGGCCGGCCCAGGACTTCATGTAGGCGTAGCGCTGGTGATACTCCTCCACCCTCTCCTGGTAGGTCAGCGCAGAGAGGGTGGTGGGCACCGCAGATGCTGAGTCGAGGGCTTCAGCACCCAGCAACAGCCGATCGTGTTCCTTCTCAGAGCCACCATAGGGGTCCCGATGGGACCCAGGCAGGGAGGGCGATGGAGGGGCAGAGTGGGGAGGGGAGCAGGGAACCCCTTCTGTCGTCTGGCCCTGGGCGCTCTTCCTGGATGAGGAAGCGGGGGAGTGTGGCACAGGCGGAGGTGGTGGAGGGGGAGTGGACCAACCTTTGCCACCACGACCACCGCTGTTGCCCCGGAAAAGGTTTTTGACTGAGTCCGGGATGAACCGGTGGACGGGTTTGATGTCCATTGCATCACAGTCTTTTTCCACGGGCTCATCATCCACCGGAGGGTAAAAGGACTCGGGCCCAACTGCTGGCTGCGCCGGCAGGGGGGGTGGGGGCAGAGGATCTAAGCTCAAAGCCGGCACTGTGAGAGGCAAGGGCTCTGGCGGGGGAGGGAAATCAGAGTGACGGGACAGGGAGTCGGAGGGGACCAGGTCGTAAAGTGGAAACTCCCTCACCCGATCAAACCTGGCGACAGAACTAGCCCCTCCAGAATACATCCCCAACGGCACGCTGGACCTCCTGCTTGTTAGAGTCAACGGTGTCAGAGAATTCCCAGATCTGGACACAAGGAAAGAGCTGGAAGAGAGACAGAAGCCGGTTAACCACCAGGCCGAAGGTCTGGAGGAAGATCAGTCCTATCCACAGGTGTGAGAAATAGTTGAGTTTCAGGGGTAAACACGAATGAGGGTCCACACGTCTCACTGATGCTGCTTCTCTGCTTCCTGACTCCCCACCGTCTGCACACCTGTCTGCAAACTACACCAAGTGACTCTGGAGCCCTGAAGATAACAGACGTTAGCTGCATCCAGCTTCATGTTCTCTGAAGACCGGAGAGCAACTTGATTATTCTGGGCACAGATGTACTCACAGGTGAGACAAACCAGCACTTAGACGCCTAAACAACACTTTCCCATCACTCTTAAATACAGCCCATGATCCCAGTGAAGCAGCAGGAGGTCTCAACAAATTTACCTGACAGGAGGGGAAGCCTGACGATCGGCCCAGCCTAAAAATCACCTGAAGTGTTTAAATTAGTACTAACAGCTGTTGCTCCTCCACTGAAAAACAGCGGTAGCAACAGGAGGCTGACCGGAAACAGCCTCTTGAGGTGAAACCATCAGAAAAGCTCGACTATGGAGAAGCGGCAGAAGAAAACGAGCGTTTCTGCCGTCAGCTGGCTGCAGACGTACCTTCACGGGCTTCTCCGAGGATTCCCTGGAGCCTTCAGCACTCCCAGGCTGACCTCCCCTCAGTAAGACTGCGAGCTGGAGAATAATCAAAGAGAAAAGCGACCCCAGATCACACCTGCTGCTCAGACTTACCTGGCCGGTCTGACCAGCTTCACGGTGCATTCACGGCCTGCTCTGAAATCAGAGTTTCGCTTTTAAAGCAACGCATTAAAATAGTTTCTACAGTCAGCTGTGACGTCTATGTACACTACATATATATGATGTTTAAATTAGCATATGAGCAGTGACGAACCGTCAGGGGAGGCAGGTAAGGCACGGTCATCGTGAAAAGAAAAAAATGTAAAATGCAAAAATAAATGTATTTATATAGAGATTTGTACCATAGAGTTATTTTCCATTTAACGTCACCAGGTTTCGATTATTTGTTCTTAAAATAGCAGAGTTTTGACATTTACCGGTGTTCAACCGCTCCGGTGAGACCTGCGGTGAGGCACGAGCCGGCTGAGCCTCATCTGGATTGCGCAATCACCCGGCTGGCTGTGCCTTACCTGCTGTAGTGAGACCGTATCGCGGTCTCTCGCAATATGAAGTCAATCTTCACAGTTTAGCTGAGGTATATAATATGTAATGTAGCGTTTTTTTGTCAACAATTATGTGTGGAACGTGTTTTCTGATGCTGAGCGATCATAAAGCGGCTAAAAAGAGGGACTAAGGGAGGCGCGCAGTTCTCCTGCCCCATTCTAGGGGGCGCTCGTGATCCGAAGGATTCTTGTTAGGACGCTGCTACACTGAGGTCAAGAGAGCAAGAAGTGCAGTCATTAATTTTGTCCATTCGCTTGGCCTTACTTTCAACGGAAGATTACATGTCTAAACACTTTTAAAGCTAAAAGAAGACAATGAACAATTATACCAACAATTTTTTTCTCAATTAAATGTGCTTTTTTTTTGTGCTACAGTTTGTATGTGTAAAGAATGCTGATATGAGACTTTAAACATACGCCGTTAACTGCTGCCAATCAAATACTGATCTAACCCCGTCCCTGGCAGAGAGTAGCATTCTTTCAAGCCGATGTCGGTCCTGTTGGATGTTACCCACCTTTAACTGCCCCGAGGGTACAACTGAAGTTTTAAAAATTGAAATAGGTCACCGAAAAAAAATTATTAATTTGATTTCATTTCTTATTTATCATTTGTATTTATTTACATAAGAATACATTTTCATTTATAAACGTGACGTGGCCAAGGGGCTCCAGTTTCAGGACCAGCCTGTAATCTTACCCTGCCCTTTATTTTAGATATGATTGTGAGATGAGAATGAACATTTAATCCAAAATCTGGCTCAAACCCTGAAAGTCTTCCTGAATCAGTGTCCTAAACGCTGTAATAATAAACCATATTAAGGGCCTTCATGGAGCTGTTGGAGCATTAATGTCACTTGTTTTTCTTTTATATAAGTAACATTTATGGTACATTTATGACAACAGAGCGTTCACAGTTTGGTTTACCAGTTTTTTTAAGGACTCGGAAAAGTGCGGATATAATAATAATAATTATTATTATTATTATTATCGCTCAACCGCTGACGACAGGATGCTCGCGCCGCGGGCGAGTCAGCCCTCCCTCTTCCGGGTTTGTCGCTCCACCGTTGGCCAATGGGAGGCCGAGATCTACTTCCGCGTTTTAGGACTTGTCAAGCTGTGATTGGCTGAAGCTGTCAGGGGCGCTATGATCTGCATTCGCCGATCATCCGCGCTGAGAAGAGACACAAAGATGGAGCTGATTCGGAGCGTCCACATGCTGGTGAAGTCGGTGCTGGTTCTGCTGGTTCTGCGCTCGGACTGTGAGGCCAGAGACTCGGACCTCAGCTATGTTACCTGCGGTTCTCTGGTCAAGCTGCTCAACACCAGACACAACGTCCGCCTACATTCCCACGACGTCAAATATGGCTCAGGTAAGCTCCAGTTCTCTCTAAGTGGTGCTTTAGCGCCACCGGGCCGGACCTGGGCTCTCAGCTGGGCTTTCTTTGCTTCTTTAAATATTATCAGCTAGATGTCTTTATCCTCGGTGCAGATGTGGCTCTATGAAGCCATGAAGCATCTGCCCCGGAAGTCACCTTAACCTCCACCTTCCCTGTCTGGATGAGAGGGTCTGAAATGTTTCAAAATCTTACTGAATGACCTCAGGTGCTTGCTTTCGAAAGGACAGCGACTTCTAATTTATGCTGAGTTTCAGTAGGAGGAAGCAGTTTTGAGATGACGTCAGCCAGCAAATAAATTCAGCTGCACGTGTAGGTCCTGACCCGAGTTCACTCATCATGAGGTTTGTGTGTGTGTGTGTGTGCGTGCGTGTAGGCAGCGGGCAGCAGTCTGTAACCGGGGTGGAGAACGCTGACGATGCTAACAGCTACTGGCAGATCCGAGGGAAGCCCGAGCGTCCGTGTCAGCGCGGCGTGGCCATCAGGTGTGGTCAGGCCATCCGCATCACACACATGAAGACGGGCCGAAACCTCCACACTCACCATTTCAGCTCGCCCTTGTCCAACAACCAGGTAGGCCGCAGGCTCGCTGCCAGCACAGGAAGTGCTGTGGACCTGCGCTGACGCGCTTCCTGCCACCCACAGGAGGTCAGCGCCTTTGGGGAGAACGGCGAAGGCGACGACCTGGACGTGTGGACTGTTCAGTGTGACAGCGACTACTGGGAGCGCCAGCAGGCCGTGCGTTTCAAGCACGTGGGCACTGATGTCTACCTGAGCGTGACAGGCGAGCAGTACGGACACCCCATCCGGGGCCAGCGGGAGATCCACGGCATGAGAGCCGCCAACCAGCACAACTGGTGGCGCTCCATGGAGGGCGTGTTCATCCAGCCCAGCCAGGAGCCGCTTCGCCACGACGAGCTCTGACCCCAGGAGGCTGCTGAAGGATGGAGGACTGGGGTCACACTGCAGACTGGCCTGACGACGGGCCTCCTCCAGCCCTGAGTAGAAGTAGTCACTGAAGATGGCCTCACCTTCGCTCCTGTCTGGAGGTCCCTGAAGATGACCTCCAGACAGGAGCTGGAGCGTGGAGGCCTCACATCACTCCTGTCTGGAGGGATAGACGCTGGACGAAGACACAAATATTCATCATCTGAGTCAGGCTGAGGCCTGTTGGAGGGACCGGAAGAGAAACCAGAGCTGCCTCAGAGAGAAGGCAGCTGAAAGGAGGGGTCAGAGGTCAGGGGGACCAGCCCTGCAGCTGGCCTCACCTCCACCTGTACCATGAAAGAACAAGCCTGATCCAAGATCAGGATGGTGAAGTGCTGACCCTCCAGGAGGGTGTGGACCCCACCAACCTGATCCCGGAGGGTCTGGACCCCACCAGCTGAGGTCTCCTGGTCCCAACCTGCAGGGGCTCCTGGACTAGACTGGACCAGCCACTGACCTGGAAGTTAATCCTCCAAAAGCAACCAATCATTTTTCATGTGATGCAGGACCACCTCCCTGCTGTTCTCTCCATCACCCCTTGATTTAAAATCATCATTAAAAGTGAAGTAGATCCCATCTAATGTGACATTCAAAGTTTTTCACCAAGCTCTGATTTCACTTTAGAACGTTCTTTTTTAATGTTTATGGAACGAGTTAGAGCTGTTATTTGCCTCAGTTTCTGCTGCTGTTTAGCAAAGTTGTTTGCTCCATCTAAAATGAAATTGAAAAAGCCTTAGAACTCAGCCGGTCGTATGACGTCACAAGGTCCCCGACTTGCGGCTGCTGTTCGCTCTTTGTCCAGCAGGTGGAGCTCTCCGCCGTGAAAGGCCTCCCCTTCATCAGTTGTTCATCCGTGTTGGCCGACAGGCTGCGCCTTCTTCCGGCTCCCGGTGAGCACAGGTGTGGTCACGTGGTTTGGGGGCTCTAATCTGGCGGGATTGAGCAGCAGCAGGATGGTTGCAGGTCCCCTTTTACCTGCTGGTTGATCGAGCTGCTGCAAAATAAGAGACGTCTTCTTCCGTTTAAACACCACTGCCATGTTTATTTTTGTTATTTAAAAGTTTCCACTCACCTCTATATCAAATGTCCTCAATAAAAATCAGGAATTTAATTGAATTAAAACAATCTCACTCTAATTTATTGCTAACGTTAGCTACTGTCTCCATGGTGCTTCCGGGGGGGGGGGTTGCAGGCTGCTAGTGGCTCCAGTCCCAGCAGAGGGACTCTAACTAGCACCTCCTGTGGCCTGGAAGCAGGTTGACCTGCCCCCACCACCTCAGGGTTGGGCAGATGTAGCAGCTGGTTGGAGCAGATAGAGGAAGCAGGAAGGACCACACTCATGCACACAGGAAGTCAACACGGCAACATTCTCTCTGAAATCACATCAAAGTCTGACCTGTGAGGGGTGGAGCTTGCCGCTGCCTTGCTCAGAGGCAGGGGAGTGATGGTGGTGAGGGCTGAAGCTGGGCTCAGCTGACTGATGCCCTTTCATTATTGCACTGCTTTCATGCCTCAGCTCCCACAGTAGTGCAACAGGGAAAGAGTGTCAGGCAGAGAAGGCTCCCCAGGTTCCTCAGGTTCCTCAGGCTCCTCAGGTTCCTCAGGCTCCACAGGCTCCCCAGGTTCCTCAGGCTCCTCAGCTCTCCCGCCCACAGGTGAACCATAAGCAGTGGTCATCAGGTGACCCTGCAACCATCAGGCACAGCTCAGGTGTTCCTGGTCAGCTGACTCCAGCCTGTGTCTCCAGAGGGCAGCAGAACCCGGAGGGACCCGGAACCCAGCAGAGCAGAGCGGAGGTCCTCATCACATCTCCACGGATCTGCTCGAAGACGTTCCTGTCGTCCAGAAAACAAACCAGTGACGTTTCCTTCATTTATCCTCCCAAATGTCCCAGTCCCAGACGAGCGAGCCTCCAGCAGCGTGGTGGACCCCCAGGACCACCATCAGGCCCACTGAGGAAGATCTGCCCTCAGAGGCCAGACCCTATAAGCAATATTGCACTACTGTGAGAACATCGGTGAAAGCAGAGGCAACATTGATAGGGTCTGGCCTGAGGCCACCAGGCACCAGCAGCACCACAGGGGGGGCAGCTCCTGGTCCACGGGTCAGCCCCCCAGACTGGCTGCTGGTTCCACCAATCACCAGCTTCTGAGGGAGGAACCCAAGAACCTTTGTTCAGATCTGAGCAGCAAGCAGAACCTCCCTTGAGCCAGGCACCTGGTCTGGTGGTCTGGTTCTTCCAGCAGAGTTCTGCTGGGCCCGGTCAGCTGGACTGGGCCACCACTGGTCAGCCTGCACATGTCTCACCAGTCATCAGGATCTTCTGGTGGAACTAGGAGACAAGAACCTCGGGAGGTGGTCAGCTGACCTGGATCAGTAACTAGGACCTGACCTTCTGGAGCGATCCCGGATCCTCTGACCTCTGACCCTGAGGTCCCGTCACCACCACTGGTGGAGCACCGAGGACACGGGCGGAAGCTTCAGCCGCTTTCACGCGTCCACTTCCTGTTGGGACTCAGCAGAGATGATCAGGACTCGTCTGCTAATGTCTGCTTGTTGTTATTAATCATGTCATAACGCTCTTATCAAACAGGCTAATGAGGTCATCACTAGAGGTTCATGGAGAAAAGGAGCTCCACAACCAACAGATCCACCATGATCAACACCGACATCTGGCTCCAACCGACGCGCGGGATCTTTTTGGTCTTCGTCCGATAATGGATTAATTAGCCTGTTGCTAACGCTGCTCCAGCTGGACGCCGAGACGACCGTCTTCTCCTGAAGATACAAACACAGCAGACAGACGTGCTGATGACCACTGCCCACTAACACCACCGGGAAAAGCCCCCGTAGCGTTAGCATGACAACGCCTGCAGTGTTAACACCCTGCTGCCAGTGTGCACGTGATACAACGTGCACAGTTTGAATAAGTAGCCAGCGCTAACGTGGATCCTCAAACATCATCGAGGCCACGTCAGTCTTCTTGATGTTGGGTCGAGAACTGTCGGAACTACAGTGTGAAGGAGTGTTCAGCGCCACCTGCTGTCGAGGGGGGGACTGCTCACGTTAAATGTACGGTCGAGGCATTAGCGCACACGTTAGTCCGATTTATTTAGACAGCAACGCGAGCTCCTCGAGTCAAACATATAAAAGCAAGCGTTCTTCTAGACAGGTGTGAGTCTGAGCGCCTAAACCAGGCCGCTCTGAAAGCGGCCAGCGGTTTCCCAAACTAACGCTCACGGGCATCGTTATGGCCCTGAACAAGCAGCTGGGGGGTCCCTGACTCAGAGGAGCCTGAGGCTCCGGGTTGGACCATCAGGACCCTCTGAGGAATCCAGCAGACACGTTCCTGCAGGTCTGAACCAGGAAGCCGCTCACACGCACCTGAGGAAGGAACCCACACACATTCAGCCCCGTCCAGAGCAGCAGAGGCCCTGACACACACACACACACACACACACACACATACAAGCTACCTCAGCTCCATCCAACAAGCATTTGTGTCTCTCAGAAACCTTCATCTGAAATAAGAACACGTGCAGACAAGAACACACACCTGCGAGTCAACACACATCTGCGAGTCAACATTCGTTTTTACACATTTTTCAACTCCTGACAGCTCCTGACTGTCAATGATTTCACATCAACATCAGACATTTAACAAAGAAAACACAGCTTCATCCCTCTCCAGACCTACACACACACACACACACACACACACACACACAGAAAATGAGCAGTAAGCAGGCAGTAAGGATGAAAACCCACCCCTCCCCCCTCAGAGCAGCCCTGCCCTCACATTCCTCACAAGGAGCCCCCCCAGCACGTTTACATTGTGCTTTCAGTCGGCCACCAAATGAATGGACGGACACACACACACACACACACACACACACACACACACACACACACACACACACACACACACACACCCTTGTACTTCTATCTTTGTGAGGACTTTCATGGACATCATGTAACACCCGAACCACCCCAAATGACCCCTGACCCGACCTAAACCCAGTTCTAACCCGTCCTAACTACCCGAACCAGCCAAACTGGAGGACCAGCAGAAATGTCCTCACATCCCAGAAATGTCCTCACTTTACTAGTAGAACGAAGTCTGAAGTGCTTACTATTTAGCAAGTACAATAACATGCGCACACGCATGCAAACACAGACACACACACACGCCGGCTGGCCTCGGGGGTTCAGCCTCTCGGCCGTAAACATTAAAAACCCCAAAACAACAAACCAGACTGGTTTCTTTAAAGGTGTGGGAGGTCTAACGTGGGCTTTAAAACGTGGGCTTTAAAAACGTGGGCTTTAAAAACACGGGCTTTAAAAACGCAGACTTTAAAAATGCAGACTTTAAAAACGTGGCCTTTAAAAACATAGGCTTTAAAAACGCAAGCTTTAAAAACGCAGGCTTTAAAAACACAAGCTTTAAAAATGCGAGCTTTAAAAACGCGGGCTTGAAAAACGCGAGCTTTAAAAACGCAAGCTTTAAAAACACGGGCTTTAAAAACGCAGACTTTAAAAACGTGGGCTTTAAAAACATGGGCTTTAAAAAGCGGGCTTTAAAAACGCAAGCTTTAAAAATGCGAGCTTTAAAAACGCGGGCTTGAAAAACGCGAGCTTTAAAAACGAAGGCTTTAAAAACGCAAGCTTTAAAAACACGGGCTTTAAAAACGCAGACTTTAAAAACGCAAGCTTTAAAAACGTGGGCTTTAAAAACATGGGCTTTAAAAACGCAAGCTTTAAAAACACGGGCTTGAAAAACGCAGACTTTAAAAATGTGGGATTTAAAAACGCAGGCTTTAAAAACGCAAGCTTTAAAAACGCGGGCTTTAAAAACGCGAGCTTTAAAAACGCGGGCTTTAAAAACGCAAGCTTTAAAAACGCGGGGTTTAAAAATGCGAGCTTTAAAAAGCTGCAGTGTCAAATGTGCTATTTTGTAATGAAATTGTTTTATAATTTTGTTTACACATGAAATCATTTTTATCGTGCCTAAATAATTTCTCCTCTTTGAGGAATCTGCACATGAATTTGATTAATTTATCTGTAAATATTGGAAATGTTTTAGTGATTTTACAGGATAGTTTGAATCCTTTTTACATCTTTTATGTGGCTTCACAGATTTTTATAACAGACTATTTTTATTATTATTAATTTATGTAAACTATTATTTAAAAAAACAATTTGACAGTAATTTCAGAAAAAAATTTAACTGTTGTTTTGTCTTATTTCATCATTTGAATTTAAAGTAACAAATGACCTAAAAGCAAAAGCTGCAGCGTGAGGCAGTCAGAAACGTGCACGTGACGGAGGTCAAGGCAACGCCGCCGCTCCTGAACAAAATGTTCTTTTTTTGCAAGGAGGCGTGGCCAAGCCTGGCGTCTTCCTGTCAGAGGAGCTCCTCCCAGCAGCTGCAGGAAGCACAGGTTCCATCAGTCAGGACAACAGCTGCCATCAGGAGGAAGCTCCTGGAGGAGGCCCGAGTGCGTCCCTTCACCAGAGAACAGAGCAGACAGGAAACTGATCGACAGGGTGATCAAAAACGATCGGACCGCAGACAGGAAGAGCAGCGCTGGAAAATGGCTCCAGTTCAACCTATGGGGCCTGTCACATGACTGGGGCCGTGTGAGCGTGCACGGCCGAGAGAAAAATAAGCAGAGAGAGAGAGAATGTACGTGTGTGTGTGTGTGTGTGGGGGGGGCGGGGGGGATAAGGGGTGGGGCTGCCGATCTATACGGGCCTCCCTCCCTCCACCAAACAGCACAACTCCTTGCAAGGCTGCTGCAAGGCTGCAGAGCGAAGGTCCAATGCTATGACAATACTGTTGCACTGCTTTAGTGGACGGTACAGTAGTGCAACATCGTCAGAGCAGCTGACCTCTGCAAACACACCATTCCTCTCTGGCAGAGTAAAACACACACACACACACACACACACAGAGCTAGGATCTGGACCTTGAGGGACCTTTAGCTGTACTCACACTAGCACACGCTTCAGTCTTTCATTTACACCTTTAAATAACGTTTGTAAAGTGGAGGAAGCGCAAGATGGAGGAGGAAGAGGAGGTGTGGGGTCTGAGAGCGAGTGTGTGTGTGTGTGTGTGTGTGTGTGTGTGTGTGTGTGTGTGTGTTGGGGTTGTCAGCCAATGCCCTTTTAATATTGCACTGCTCATCTGATTTCACAGTAGTACAACAGAAAAGGGGCTTTGGATAACAAAGCTGCTCTTTCAATCCGCTCATGTCCTATAGAAAAGCCAGACAGCTCTGATGTTACTGAGCTATGCAGACAACACAGGGCCTCCACACACACACACACACACACACACACACACACACACACACGCACACACACAGCTACCAACAGCCCTGAGCAGCCCAGCAAGCGTGAAACAGGCAGAAAGGCTGATTACACGAGGAGCCTGCACGGAGCCAGAGCGTGCACGCTGGCTTCAGACGGTGGAGGAACTACGCAGGTGATGGGGTTTGTTGAGAGAAATGCATGAGGTCAGAGCCCAGCTCCTGCGGTGGGTGGCGGAGGCAGCGGGACTGAGGGTGGAGGAAGCACATATAGGGCAAAGAGCAGAAAGCTCCTCAGCTACTATTCCTGTCCCTCCGTGGTCATCTGACACCAGCGTCCTTTAGGAGGCAGGATGGTGGCAGCGTCCAGCAGCAGCCCAACTCCTCCGCCCACCTCACAATAAAACCACAGAAGAAATGGGAGCCCACCCATCAGACGGCAGCAACTTTCCAAAGTTCTCCAGCTCCTGCGTGGACCCTCACATGCTCCTGCTGCTCCTGCCCCAGCTGCTCCTGCCCGGCTGGGCGACAGGAGCGGACCGCAGGCTGACCCAAACACACATTCCAGTGGTAGCGGGACAACTTTCCTCACACACAGGCACGTGTGCGCTAGCTGGAACGCCACTTCTCCTGTTCTCTGGGAAAAGTGTGTGTGCGAGTGTGTGTGGGGGGTGGGAGGCAGTGAGAAGCTTCCCAGCTCGGCCTGATAGCGGACCCCCCTGAAAGGTGCCCATTTCCTGTCTGATCTGCTCGTGATGCAGCCGCCACTATTTGGGCGCACACCTGTCAATCAATGCCTCATCAAGCGTGCCGACACGTGTACGCGCGCTCGCTCTGTCTGTCACACACACACACACACACACACACACACAATAGTCGCTTTACATTTTTTTTTAAATCACCAAGAGCTGGCGGAAGCTGAGTTAGACCCACCGACATCCACGTCCGTGCGCGGGGCTTCACGCCTCCTCCGCCCCGCAGCGGCTCCCCTGAGTGTGCGGGGCTCGGTACCTGGCAGAGGCAGGGCCGGTCCGTGCAGCGGAGCCAACTTGCTCCCTCCAGCCCGGAGGAAGCCGCCCTGGGCGGCACCATCCGCCGCCCCCGCCTGCGTCCGTCGGCGGCGCGGAGCCGCTGCGGGGCCGCTGGTGGGGCAGCGGCCCCGCAGCGGCGGCTCTCCGGCTGCGAGCTCACGGCCTCCCAGCTCCGGACTCCATCTTTGACTAGTTGACATTCAGCTCCTGCCGAGGCAAATTCCGTCTGTGCATGCCGGCCTGTCATTGGTCCGCGGCTGCGCCTGTGCCTGCGCTCATTGGTCAGCCAGGCTTCTCATCAGCCCCGGGATTGGCCACACACCCGCGTGACGTCATCGCGGAGTTTAATTTTAACAATGAACACAAATTCTCTTCATTCACAAATTCTCATTACCCGCTTTCGAGGCTCCGCGATGTTCTAGTGTGGAGCAACTTTGTGGCTGCTCTCCTCCGTCAACCTGAGACAGGAGCCTGGAGGAGCCTGGAGGAGCTGGAGGGAGCCTGGAGGAGCCAGAGGAGTCGGGAGGAGCCTGGAGGAGCCGAGGAGCCCAGAGGGAGCCTGTTGGAGCCTAGAGGGAGCCTGGAGGAACTTCAGAGAGTTTGGAGAGCTCAGAGGAGCTGGAGGAGCCTGGAGGAACCCAGAGGAGCTCTGAGGGAGCTCTGGAGGAGTTTGCAGGAGTTCAGGAGGAGCCTGAAGAGCCCAGGAGGAGCCTGAGGAGCTTGGAGGAGTTTCAGGAGGAGCTTGGAGGAGCTTGGGAGGAACTTCAGAGGAGCCTGGAGGAGTTTCAGAGAGCTTCAGAGGAGCCTGGAGAGTCATAAGGAGATTGAGAGCCTGGAGGAACCTGGAGGAGTTTCAGAGGAGCCTGAGGAGCCTGGAGGAAACTCAGGAGCCTGGAGGAACTTCAGAGGAGCCTGGAGGAGCTCAGAGGAGCTCAGAAGCCTGAAGAGCCTGGAGGAGCCTGGAGGAGCGGAGGAGCTTGGAGGAACTTGAGGGAGCCTGGAGGAATGGGGAGGAGCTCAGAGAGAGCCTGAAGAGCTTGGAGGGAGCATGGAGGAGCCTGAGGAGGCCTAGAGGAGCTCAAAGGAGCCTGGAGGAGCTTGGAGGCTTGAAGGAGTTTCAGAGGAGCTTGGAGGAGCCTAGAGGGAGTTTGGGGAGGGAGCTTGAGGGAGCTTGGGAGGAGTTTCAGAGGAGCTTTAGAGGAGCTTCGAGGAGTTTCAGAGTAGCTCTGGAGGGGAGCTTTGAGGAGTTTCAGAGGAGCCTGGAGGAGTTTGGAGGAGCTTCAGGAGGAGCCCGGAGGGAGCTTGAGGAGTTTGGTGGGAGTTTGCTAGAGGAGCCCGGAGGAGCTCAGAGGGAGCTCAGAGGAGTTTGAGAGGAGCCTGGAGGAGCCTGAAGAGCCCAGGAGGAGCCTGAGGAGCCTGAGGAGCCCGAGGAGCCTGGAGGAGCCTGGTGGAGCTCAGAGGAGCCACCAGGTCTGTGGAGAAGACCGCCCTGACCTCAGCCAGTCACAGCCCTGTACTTTAAATACCCACTGTCAGCCAGCTCTCCTGAGCGCCTCTATATAAAATACACACACACACACACACACACACACACGTGTGTGTACATCACAATCAGAAGGGTTTCTTGTTGTCAGTGAACAGAAACTTGCCTCAGTGTGAGCTGCAACATAAAACCTCTATAGAATCTAATCTATATATCATATAATATTTGTATATATGTGTGTGTGTGTGTGTGTGTGTGTGTGTCTACGGGGCTTGGCCAGCGTGCTGCTCAGGTCTCGGGGGCAGCAGTGGGGATGGTGCTGATTGGAGCTGCAGCCTGTGAAATCTGGAATTCCTGAGCGATGGAGCGGAAATAAGGACAATGTCCATGGGAAGCCCCGCCCCCAGCGAGAGGCCCCGCCCCCAGCGAGAGGCCCCGCCCCCAGGGAAGCTTCAGGCCTGATCACTCTGGATCACGTAGATCCAGAACCAACCGGTCCCTGAGAGCTGATCCCTCAGAGGCTCCAGGAGACGTGAAGAAGTTAGTTCCTGGTTCACCTCTGCGTCCCCCCCCACACACACACACACACACACACACACACACACACACACACACACACGCACACACACACACACACACAAGCTAAGGTCTTTTCCCAGCGCTACAGGGTGCATCTGAACACCTATTTGAGAAAACACACACTGATCTCACTTTAGCAACAAGACTTTACACACCATCATTTCTACGTGTGTGTGTGAACACACACGTTCATTCTGTCTAAAAGAGCCTGAAAAGCTACAGATGAGCAGCTGGTGGAGGGTGAGCTGCTCTCCCTGCTGTCCTTCAGTCCCTCTCTCTCCTCTCTCTCTCTCCTCTCTCTCTCTCTCCTCAAGTTCTGTCCGGGTGTAAATCACCGCTACTGAAACACGTTGTCTCTCATCGCAGACGAGTGTTAATGATCCTCAATAATCCGACTGAGGAGTTTGACTATCGCTTCACGGTGCGGGTGGATGGGTTTGACTACCAGCTGTTTGCCACCTCCGCCATACTGAAGTGTTTTGGCTGTGGGGAGGAAGGGCACCCCGTCAGGGCTTGCCCGTACCGCCCCGTTTCGGCAGGGGTTGCCACTGCGTCTGCGGCAGCAGCTGGGGGACCCGCCCCGGCGGCTCGCCAGCGGACACCCGTTCCTGCGCAGCGCGAGGGGGCGGGGTGCGAGGGTCAGGGGGGACAGGGTGGGCACGGTGATCAGGAGATGGTAGAAGCAGGGGTGGGTGAGGTGGAGGGTGGTGCCGGTGAGGTGGTGGGTGACGCAGGTGAGGTGGTGGGTGCCACAGGTGTGGTGGCTGATGGCACAGGCAAGGTGGTGATACAGGCGGGGTGGTGGATGACGGAGGTGAGGGGGTGGGTGACAGGAGTGGGATAGGTGAGGTAGATCCGCCAGGGGGGTTGGTGGATGAGGTTAGCGAGATGGGTGAGGTGGTGGAGATGGTGGGTGGCAGTGGTGGGGTAGAGCTGGGTGGGCCAGCGGGCGGGCAGGGTGGGGCCGTTGTCTCTGTCCCTGCTGGTGTGGTGGACCCCCGGGGGCCCGAGGGTGGGCTGGAGGGTGTGTCTGCGTGTGTGTCTGCGTCTGCTCCTACAAAGCGGGGCAGCAAACCTAAAAACGTGCGGCCTGCGGTGGTGGACTGTAAAGCGGGGCGGCTGGAGGCCCCGGCAGCCGCCACTGCGGACGACAACAGTGAAGCAGAAGCATCCATGTCTGACTGCAGTGACGTGTCCAGCATCGCCACTGCTAGTCAGGAGAGCACGTACTACCCAGAGTGCCTGCTCCAGCTGTTCCTTCAGCACACTAAAGGCATGAAAAGCGTAGACGTAGAAAAAGTTTTCCCAGACAAACTTTTGTTCCTCTTTTCGGCGAGACATGTTGTGAGAAATAAAGCCACGTCTGCGTTGACACCTCAGGAGATTTTTAGACTGAAAAAAATAATGACAAGAGTTAGAAAGGAGCTTAACTTTTAGTGGTCATGCTTTATTGTCTTTTTGCCTTCTCACTCGATATGGCGTCTTTTACAGTGGGGATGTTAAAAGTTAATGGCGCCAGGGCGGCCGAGGAAGGGGCTTTGGTGTTTGACACAGCACGGAGGACAAATGTGGATGTAAATTTAAATTTTGGGGTGCCTCCTTTGTATCAGGGTGTTTTCAGGTCGTGGGCCCTGTTTGAGGGCAGTTCAAGGTCAAGCTCTGACTCTCTGTTTTGGCTTTTGCCTGAACCCGTATTTTATGGCGCCAGACTGGACATTTCCTGGACGGGTTTGGAGGCGGCGCTGCTCCGCCCCAAGACTTTCCAACTGAAGCGGGTGGTCGACGCAGCTGAGCCGGCGCTGGCGGAGGGGGTCCGGTCCACCAGGTTGATGCAGAGGCGGCCCAACCCGGAGGACTTTTTCCCGGATCTACGTCTGACTCCTCGGCTCGGCGGTGCCTCCGGCCCTCTGCTGGAGACGGCCCGGGAACTGGACCTCCGCATGGGCAGCAAGAAGACCATGTACTTTGGCTACGTGAGAGTGCTCTGCAGGAGAAGACTGAGCAACAGGCCGCCGTCTGTGTGGGGCAGCGGGCTGGGTGGGGCCCCTCTTCAAACCCCCGAGGACTGCTGACCTCCAATGGCGGATTTTGCATGGTGCCGTCGCTTTTGACTCTGTGGTGTGTGTTTCTACCCCGGCTGTGTCAAACACCTGCCCGTTCTGTGGTCGCCCTGAAACGGTTTTTCATTTGTTCAATGTCAGATGCGGCCTGAGGCTCGGTTTTAGTTTTTGTAGACTGTCACATGACCTGCGAGCTTATATTTGATGCCTGGTGTTGTTCTGGTGTTTTATGCTCTGTTGCCGACGACATTTTGCACTTTTCTGATGTTTTAAATAACTAACTTATGTGTTCATTGTGAACTGTGAATAAAGTGTTTGGTAAAACCTCAAACCTCTCTCAGACCTCTCTCTCTCCTCTCTCCTCTCTTTTTGGTGTGGAGGAAGAACCTGTCTACCATGACGTGCTCTAGCTGCTATGTGAGGAATGCACGTTGGTGTTGGCTTCTGCTCATGCACTGCGGCGTGCGCTGTGGCGTGCACGTGCGTCTGTGGCGGCGTGCTGAGAACGCTGGGCTGCAGGAAGCACGGTGCCCATATTTGGCCCTGACGGCTGGCTGATCAGGCTGATGCTCCGCCCACAGCAAAGACCTGAGCTGCAGCCTGCAGACCAGCTGAGGCGGGGTCAAAGGTCTCTCTTTGCTCTTCTCTGTTTTGGCTGCAGATCTTCCTGACAGTGACAGAGTCACCTGTACAACATGAAAACAGAGTCCAGAGAAGAAGGTGTGTGTCCAGAGAACAACTGAGATTTTAGCTACATGGAGAAGAGCACTAGTGTGTGTGTGTGTGTGTGTGTGTGTGTATTTATATAGAGAGAGCGCTCAGGAGAGCTGGCTGACAGTGGGTATTTCTTCTCCCAGGAGGAGGAGCTAGCCCCTCCCCCCACCCCTCTGCTGACCTATGACCTCTCAGGGTGTCAGCAGCCACAGAAAAGCCAGATGGCAGGAGAGTAGACGGGGGAGAGGCTCAACTCCAGTTACACTGAACAGCGTGTGTGTGTGTGTGTGTGTGTGTGTGTGTGTGTGGGCAAAAACATGGCAGTTCTGGGTTCTAGTCCCACTTTAAGCAAAAGGTGGAAGGTGTGCTGGTAGCAGGAGAGGTGTCGGGACTCCTACAGAGCCCTGCCGAAGTGCCCCTGAGCAAGGTTCCAAACCCAGAAATGGGAAACATATTTCCTTGCTACAATGTGTCAAAGTACAACATTAAACTACTATGATTATGTCCATCATCAGAGGACACCTATTTGTGTTATAACACTATTGTTATTATGATGATAATGACGATGATGACGATGATGACGATGATGATGATGATTATTATTAGTAGTAGTAGTAGTAGTAGTAGTAATAGTATTAATATTATTGTTGTTGTTGTTGTTACTATTATTATTATTATTATTATTATTATTATTATTACTGTTATTATTAATAAAGTGTTTTCTTCAAGCTGGGCTATATGGAACTACTGACTACTCAAATATATTAAATTGCGTTTTAAAATATTTGTGGCAGAGTCAGATTTTGTATTTTACTGGCCTGGAAACTGTGGATCCTGGAAGCAGACAGACAGCTGATGCCACCACCTGTCTGTCTGTCTGTCTGGCTCAGCTCCTTAAACCTGCTGACCGACTCTAAACAATTTACCTTTATTTTCAAAGGTTTTATTATTTCTTTCTGTTTTTTATGTTGTGTTGTTTACTCCTCTGGACAATTTCCTCCAAGGTGAAAGGTGCCTCTAGATGAAACGATAAGTACTAATTGATTGTTAATATTATTGCTGTTGTTATTATTGTTATTATCCTGATTATTATAATAGAACCACTGATCAGTCACCATCAGTGATGTTCAGTTCCACCTGCTGATGGCTGAATGTCCATTAATATTAGATAATACTGGTGTGGGAGCTGATCGATGGCTGCTGGAGAGGTTTGTAACGACGTTCTGTTGTTATTACAGTCGGCTGTCACCTCTGACATGAGCAGGAGGCTCTCTGAGCTGAGAGGTTCCAGTCTAGAGCTGCTGATCTACTTTTGTATTGTTTTATTCAATAATTCCTTGTTAATCTCTGCTTTTAGCTTGTGCCATCCCACCAACATACTGGTTGAACTGGAGGCTTCCCCTGCCCCCCCATCCCCCCACCTTCCCCACGGTTTTCCCGCAGAGGGGTGGGGCTCCGACATTCCAGAGGGCCAAGGCCCAGAGGCCCCGCCCTCCACCCGTGTTATATTCACGTGATGTTGGAAAGATGGGAAATCCCCGAGATTTCTCCGCATTCCTGGAGAAAACGACCTGGTTCCTGGCAGAATGGAACAGGCCTCATGATGAGCAGATGATGATAATAAATATAATAACTACAATGAAACCGGCATTATTATTATTATTATTAGTAGTAGTAGTAGTAGTACTTGTGTAATTATTATTATTATTATTAGTAGTAGTAGTAGTAGTATTTGTGTAAATATTACTATTATTTTTATGATTATTATTAGTAGTAGTAGTATTACTTGTGTAATTATTATTATTATTAGTAGTAGTAGTAGTAGTAGTAATAGTATTACTTATGTAAATATTACTATTATTATTATTATTATTATTAGTAGTAGTAGTAGTATTACTTGTGTAAATATTACTATTATTATTATTATTAGTAGTAGTAGTAGTATTACTTGTTTAAATATTACTATTAGTAGTAGTAGTAGTAGTAGTAGTAGTAGTAGTAGTAGTAGTATTACTTCCGTAATTATTACTATTATTATTACTGTTATTATTATTCCGTTTTGTCCAGATTTTTTCCTCCATCCATCCATCCATCCATCCATTATTTCCTGCATTAAATGTGAGAATAACTTTTCCTTTTTAAAAACGCTTCTTCCTTTAAACGCGGAGTTTATGTTGAAATGTTGAAATGTTTTCGCGGTTGTTGGCGACCTAACTACCGT
Source organism: Pao palembangensis (assembly GCA_015343265.1). Classification (NCBI taxonomy): domain Eukaryota; kingdom Metazoa; phylum Chordata; class Actinopteri; order Tetraodontiformes; family Tetraodontidae; genus Pao; species Pao palembangensis. Next base: position 18,147,016 of record CM027081.1, read on the forward strand.
TATATCACTCCGCACAATGAGTACTTCAGCTCAGACGTATATCCTAAATAGTGTTTCCATAGAAACCCCCATAAACCCTCTATGGCGGTGCCCCTTTGCCGAGGAACTATATTCCGTGGCGGACTGATAGGCCAGGGCAGACTCGGGTTTCGGTACCTCTCGGTCAGGTGTGCGGGTTCCAGGTTTGACTGCGTCATCGCTGAGCGCGAGAGCGAGAGCGACACGCGCACAGCGATCGGGTTTCCGTTCGGGCTGAGCGGGTTAAAGCGCGCCGCCGCTGGATGGACGAGCCCACACACGTGGACCGGAGCGGGACGCGCAGAGAGCAGGTCGGCTGAAGCGGAGCTTCATCGAGCCCCGACAGGCCAAACGAATGGATGTGGCGGGATTAGAGGCACCAAGAAAAGCGGGGAAGGCCAGAAATAATCCCCATGCAGCTGCCGCAGCGGGGGGTCGTCGGCAACATGTCCGCCCCAATTGTTGTTAACGAAAATCGCTCAAGTTTCAGTCGGTTTCTTTTTATTTAGATCATTTTAGGAGAGTGGGCCTCGAAGCTGAGCTGGCTTTTCATTTCCAGGGACATTTTCCTCATCTGATGGAAAAATAATTCCATTAGAGCCATCCTAAATTATTGACTTTTTAAAAGAAGAAAATAATTTATATTGGCTATTTCTAACCAGTAGAACTCAGGAATAATTCTTTTAATCCAGGAAACTGGCCTAAATTAGAGGCCTGAAAACACAGATATCTGACTTATGCTGCATTTATTTGCATGTATTTATTTAATCAGCCTATAAGAACGAGTAGTAACACAAGGTTAGTATCACAGGTTAGTGTCCTGGCTGGATCAGGAGGTGTTTGGAGTGATTCCTTTGTCCTGGTGGACGTCTGTCCTCTCCGAGTGCTTGTCTAGTCCAGTTTCTTATTTGATTAGCAGCAGTCAGTTAAGTAACAAATAATTATTATTTGAAAAATAAACATTTGAATACTGCTGCTGTGTATAAACCCTGATAACTACCCTAACCCTGAGTTATAAACCCTGATAACTACCCTGAGTTTATTTCTGTCATGTTTGTGGAAATATGTAGAATCAGGATCAAAGAATAGTTTGAGAAAATAATGCAGAAGTGTACTGCTTTATTTAAATGATTTAATATTTTAGTGAAGATGACAGATGTTTGTGTCTGAGACAATAGAGTAAAACAATCCACACTATTATTATTATTATTATTATTACTATTACTATTACTATTATTACTATTATTATTATTATTATTATCACTATTATTATTATTATTATTATTATTATTACTATTATTATTATTATTTTCTTTTTAGTTCATGTCTTGCTTCTCACACATTTAGCTCCACCCAGGGAGGAATAAAATGAAAATAAGCTGAAATGCTGTAATGACATTGAGTCAAATGTCCAGAGAATGTTGGTGATGGACTAGAGGACAGATGTGTTTCCTGTCTGGGTTCGAGGGTCTGAGGACAGAAGGGGTCCGTTCACAGGAAGCAGGGGCCCTCAGGAGCCGCAGCTTGTTTCAACTCTCAACGATGCTCGTTTGGTTTCTTCTCTTTCCTCATTGGCTGTCTTTCCTTTACTTCTATTTTATGGTCAATAAAGTTCTGGCCTTTGATCTTCCAAATATCAAAGGCCAAGGGGCTTTGATCACGATGACGTATGGGGGAGCTGAGCTGCTGCTGGAGGTCCCAGTGCTCCCAGTGCTCCCAGTGCTCCACTGGTTCATCTAGTTCCAGACGTGTGATCATTAACGTGCAGGTTTGTGGAGACTGAGCAGGTTCAAAGCGTCTCCATCAAAGTCGAGTTGATGTTTGGTGTCCGTGACGACCAGCAGGAGGTTTAGCTCCAGCTTCCCTGCTGGATGGACAGAGACGTCCACGATCCAGGGACCACCACCCCCACCCCCCCACTGTCATGGCCGTCTTCTTCACCACTCTCACCCTCATCATCCTCAGCCTGTCCAGCCAATCACAGCTCTCCTCCTGAGCGAGTAGAAGCTTGATCAGGTTCTGCTGATCTGATCCAGGTCTGATCAAACCGTCCTGGACCAGAACGCCACCCCGGCAGCGTTACCGATGGATCTGCCACTGCTGAGGGAAACGGGTGCCCGTCGCCATGGCAACGCAGCCCCACACACAGTAGTGGAGGACGTGTCTAGAGGAGGGTGCAGGCTGACGTCCGCTGACACACTCTTCATCAGCCAGGTCTTCCTCAGTCAGCGTCTACACACACACACACACACACACACACACTTAGGCAACACGTCCAGGTTCTCATCACAATGATCCAAAATGTTTGACCAACGAAGAAAAACGGAGACCAGCCTCTGTCCGTGTATGCCACCTAGTGGCCACATTACAAACAGCTTCTCCACTATATTCGTTTATGAACACTACTGTTATTACTATATTATTACCGCCGCCAAGGGAGGAGCTTATGCCCAGCTGGCATCGGCCTGATTCCAAATAACTTGAGAGTACAGATTTTAATGACACTTGAAGGAAACGTTGATAATGATCCGAGGAACTGCTGGCGGGGGTCCAAGCTCTCCCAGTGCTTTTCTAGTTTAAATTGTTTAAAAATAAAGTTTTTGGATATTGAATTGATTTAATTTAAACCAAACTAAATAAGTGTGAGTGAAAAATCAAAGCACGGAGCCTGTGTGGTCCTGTGACTGCTGCTTCTGTAGCGGTGCACAACCGTGACCTCGCTGCCCCCCAAGCCTGACGTGGTGGTAACGTACGCGGATACAGGACAGAACCACGGAGGAGCCCCAGTAACGACAGGTTGCTTCGTCTTTGCTTTCACCGTGTTTGGTGAAGGTGGACTAATTATGGGGAAAGCCTGCCCCCTGCTGGCACAGTGGAGGACTGGCGCCTGAGCCACGAGGCCTTTCTTTGACGGTAAATCACACATTTAAGGAAAGGTGGGTTCAGACCAGTAACTACAATGGAGACGTGCTGCCTAGAACAATCTGCCTCCAGTCACCTCTGGTGCTCGTCCAGAAGAACGGCTGCACTTTAGTGACCCGGTTAGGGTCAGGGTGAGGGGTCACCTTCCAGGATGCTTCACTCGTCTTTGGCGGGACGTGTGTGTGTGTGTGTGTGTGTAAACGTGGTTGTTCATCAGACGTAAAAGCCGTAAAGGGTTTTAAAACAGCATTTATTGAGCTTTTTCCTTAGGACAGGTTCATTGTAGAACAGCACACGGTGTTCTGAAGGAAGTCTCAGTATAAAACAGGCTTCTACAATCAAGCTAGTCCAAACCTCTGAGGAGGCGATGAAGCGGCGCCAGAAAGCCTTCACGGCGCGGCTCTGGCACCACAGCGGAGCGGTGCAGGACGCGGTCAGCTCCGCCTCCCGCATCCTGCAGGACCTTTCAGGTGCTCGGACTCGGGATCGTCTCAACTTCTGGGATGATGAGGAGAAATCTGAGCTTGTAGACACAAGTTCAAAGCAGACAAGGTTCCTACTGAAGCCGACGTTTTCACAATCGTGTATCAGCGTTTGTGGCTGTAGCAGAGCGACATGAGGGCACAAGAGACCCGCCTCCAGCAGAACCTCAGCCAATCAGAGATGAGGAGGACGTTTGGTTGCCTGCAGGTGAACAACAGCGGGCCTGAACATCAACCACACGGGCCCTGAACGAGCAGCGGCTCTGGAAGGACAGATTAGCCTGGAGGTCAGCAACGGTTCAAGGACCATCACCATCCAGGCCTCTACGTACAAACCTCCTGGGTTACAGACACGCTGCCCCCGTTGAGCCCTCCACAAAGCTAAGCGCCAGGCTAAAGCTGCGGCAGGCGTGCAGCAGAGCCGGGGGCAGTCTGACCACCAGGGACAGGATGGCTGTCGAGGATGACCTCCAACGTCAGCTCCGCTGCTGCTCAGTCTGAGCTTGCTGGCTGCTTCAGCTCGGGAGCCTCTTCTGGAGAGCTGAGAGCAGCGCAGGGACGGGATGGGGGGGTCCAGACCGCCCCTCTGAGCTGGAACCCTGAGCTCCCTCCAGGCTCCTGAGTCTCTGCCTGTCCTGCAGCGCCGTCCACGCCGCCTCAGCTGATTGTCTTTGTGCAAACGCGTGAAGAACCAGTCAGGTAAGCTAGCTAGCGCCCTGAGCCTCGCCTGGAGAGAGGACAGGGGGGAGGAGTGGTGACAGCCCTCCTGCAGACCAGCCTGGGTGAGGGGGAGGAACGAAGGGGGCACAGACCAGCAGAGGGGACCAGGGAAGGGACGCAGCAGCGCTGCGGGTTAACGTAGGCACCGTTTTTACCGCCACCTTCTTAGAACACAAGGTGAAGCTCAGTAAGTGTGTTAGGCCTGTCCAGGACACTGACGGACCCCCTACATGGGCGTCCGTTGAGGGGGACATAAATAAATGTGCTGTATTAGTCAGAGAGACTGAAGAGACACGTGACATCAACAAGCTCTACGAGGAGGCTACAGGATGCTACAGTACTAGCGCTACCTGAACATGCTACAGATCAGACTGCAGGCCCCATCAAAGGTCTCTCACACACACACACACACACAGACCCTGAAGTTAGGAATGAGTTCTGTCTTCATACAGCACTTCTGTTTGATTATCGCAGATTAATAAGTGGGATTGCACGCACACACACACACACACACATCCTTCAGCATCAGCTTCCTCAGTTCATCACACACACACGCCTACAATCACATGCTGTGTAATGGAATGTGGAGCTCTGGCAGATCTGTAGGTGCGACTTGCAGACTGTTTCTACCTGGCTCCGCCCACAGGTTAAAGGTCAGATGAGCTTTAAACAGGAAGTGCCTTCCGTCCTGGCTGAACTGGATGAATGTGTCCCCATCCTGGGGGGGGCGCTCTACACCACATCGGTCCCTGCGTTGGTGGTCAGCTGTGTTACCGCCTGTTTCAGGCTGACTGTGCATCAGGCAGGTCGCTGCTGCGCTCTGATTGGACAGACACGTCCAGTCTGTCCGGCTGCTGCTGCTGGACGACCCGCCTGGCCTGACTGACTGTTTCTGGCCTGTAAGCAGGCAGCATTTGGCAGCTGTTGATTTGGCTACTAGAGCAAAGTGCAAACGTTCACGCTCGTTTTGGTGACTGATCCAACGTTGGTTCCGTCTTCATTCTTTCAAAAGAAACCAATAAAGCCTCGGTGGGTGGGGGAGGGGTCACAGACCACACACACACACACACACACACACACACACACACACACACACACACACACACACACACACACACACAAAGCCTAGATGAGCCTGGCCCCTCCCTCCGTGTCTGGGGCGAGCTCACACACTCGGCTGAAGTGCAGCTCCTTGTCCCGGCTGCTGGCCCCCAGCCCCTCCCTGGCCTGGGGGCCGCCCAGGCTGGGGGAGGCCTGCTGGGGGTCAGGGGACGTCCCCCGGGGGGCCCCACTGGCCTGCCGAGCTCTCAGGAAGACCTCCAGCCTGCGCAGCATCTGCTTGGGGTTCTTTTTGGCAAACAGCTCCACCTCTGGAGGTCAGAAAGACAAAGACCAGTTGGCACCAGTTGGGACCAGTCTGGGTCAGTCTGGACCAGTCTGGACCAGACCAGTTTGGACCAACTGGATCAGTTTGGACCAGACCAGTTTGGACCAAAAGGACCAGTCTAGACCAGTCTGGACCAACTGGATCAGTTTGAACGAGCTGGGACCAGTTTGGTCCAGTCTGGACCAAATGGACCAGTCTGGACCAGACCAGTATGGACCAGTGTGGACCAGTTGGGACCAGTGTGGACCAGTTTGGACCAACTGGATCAGTTTGGACCAGACCAGTTTGGACCAAAAGGACCAGTCTAGACCAGTCTGGACCAACTGGATCTGTTTGGACCAGCTGGGACCAGTTTGGTCCAGTCTGGACCAGCTGGGACCAGTTTGGTCCAGTCTGGACCAGACCAGTATGAACCAGACCAGTCTGGACCATACTGGACCAGCAGCCAGGCTGAAGGGCGTGCACGTACCTTTGAGCACCGTCCCGGACTCAGCGATGGTCTTCTGCTGGCTCTTCCACACCTGGTACAGGTGCAGGAACGTGGCAACATAGAACTCGTTGACGACGCCCACCACTTGCTGACGGCGATTACACTCCCTGTGGGCGGAGACAGAGGTGAGGCTCCGCCCCCAAGCACAGGTCCTCCTCCTGAGGGGAGGAGCAGTCACTCACTTGGACAAGGCTTCTTCTCTGAGGACTTGCAGAGCGATGCGGCTCATGTTGATGGACATCAGGCTGAAGGGGAAGTTCTGACAAACACACACACACACACACGCTCATTCATGAGGCGTGCACGAGCACAGTTCCCCCCTCCCTGCATACCTGTGTGCGGTGCTGGGACAGCCTGTAAATGTCCCGGGCCAGCGGCAGCGTCTCTGGATCCATCACCAGGTACAAGGTGTGCATCAGCCCCAGGAACCCAGTCCCACGGAGGTCCGTGGCTGGGTCAGAACCTGGAGCAGAACCAGGCAGAGCAGAACCAGTCAGAGCAGGAACCCAGTCCCACGGAGGTCCGTGGCTGGGTCAGAACCTGGAGCAGAACCAGGCGGAGCAGAACCAGTCAGAGCAGGAACCCAGTCCCACGGAGGTCCGTGGCTGGGTCAGAACCTGGAGCAGAACCAGGCAGAGCAGGTCAGCACCCTCAGGGGCCAGCAGGAAGCCTGCAGTTGACTGACTGTTTGCTCACGGTGAGGAGAAGAGCTGCAGAGGCAGAAACCTCCAGACGCCCAGTCAATGATCTGACACCCACACACACACACACACACCCCCACACACACACCTGAGCCCAGCAGGTGTGTGAAGGCCTCTTACCCTGGAAGCCGATGTTCTCCCAGTGGGGGCCGTAACGAGGACAGTCCAGCCTGCAGCCCAGCAGCCTTTTGTAGATGGTCTGGAGGACTCGCAGGTGAACCGTCTGGCTGTTGTCCACCTGACCTACACACACACACACACACGTTACAGGGAGGGAGCTTCAGCAAAGCGAGCCTGTTCCCGCCCACACTCACACTGAGCGATAGTGAAGACCAGGTCGCGCTCCTCCAGGAGCTCCCTGTGCAGCCGGGGGGGTCCAAACAGGAAGTGAGCGAGGGCAACCAGACCTGTCCTACGAACGGTGGGCTGGATGTTCTTCTGAGGGGAGGAAATGATCTGAATGAGCACGAGGGAGCTCTGAGACACTCTCTGTCCTCGTCTCTGTTTCTATGGAGACGCTGAACGTTCAAACATTGTTGACAGGAAGAGAAGAAAGGAGAAAGACTCCATGCAGACAAGCCTCAGTCAAACATGATGGTTCCTCAGTCAAACATGATGGTTCCTCAGTCAAACATGATGGTTCCTCAGTCAAACTTGTCTGATGGTTCCTCAGTCAAACATAATAATAATAATAATATAATAATCACACTTTAATAATCCACACAAGTGGAAATTAAGCCTCTGCATTTTTCCCATTACATGCATGTACAACACACACTAGCAGTGGGCAGCCACTTAAGGCGCCCGGGGAAACATGATGGTTCCTCACTCAAACATGATGGTTCCTCACTCAAACATGTCTGATGGTTCCTCACTCAAACATGTCTGATGGTTCCTCAGTCAAACATGTCTGATGGTTCCAGTGTGATGGAGCCTCAGCTGGACAGGGAGCTGTGGCTCAGATCTTCACCAGTCTGATGAAGACTGGATAGACCCACAACAGCCATGGACCAAAGCTGGAGCCTCTGGGCTCTGCTTCAGCAGTTCTACATCCATTTCCTGTGTCCTCCTGGTCCAGTGCAGCTTCTCCAGTCCAGGTTGTCCTCACACACACGTCCTAGGAGATCACCCTGGTTCTACACAACCACAGTGGCAGAAAGGTCTTCCTGCATGAACCATCAACCTTGGTCACCAGAACGTTCCAGGGGAATCTCCTCTGATGGACATCTGATCTCCAGCAGCTGGATGAAGGTCTCAGGTTGGCCAGAGAAGACTGATCCGCTGGACGCCGGCTTCCTGACAGCCTGCTCCTCAGGAAGCTCCCAATCACAGACATCCTTGAGGCCACAGCCTCCTGGGCTGCGCTGGGAGGCTGTGGAAGGGGTTAGCTTACATTCTAGGAGGCTAACGTGCAGCATTTCTTACCCGCAGGTCTCCCAGGTCTGTGGTCTGGAAGTACTGCAGGGCTTCGTTGAAGGATATGACCGGTGTTGGGTTCAGGTCCTCAGGCAGAGCTGAGATGATCCAGAAAGACTGTTAGAGCAGCAGCGTGCCACCACATCAACCCACCGTCAGCCTGTCGGGGTGAAGCTCCTCACCTGGCGGGATGTTCTCCAGAGCCTCCCACTCCTGTCTGGCCTTTTCCAACTCTGGACTTTCTTCTGAAAGGATTCAGGTAGGAAACAGTGTGAGAGCAGCACACACGTGTATCCTGCAGGGGGCGCTGCAGGAGCTCCAGGTCTGCATGGACAGGGTCAGTCTACTTGTGTTTGTGAGGTTGTGACCATCCTGAAGGCCGTCAACAGGAAGTGTCCTCACCAACCATCACCTCTGACTCATCAGAACTACCATGTCTCCGAGGTGACGGCAACGTGAGAACTTTCACTGTGGTAACGGCGAAAACCACTGGACAGACAGTGGGACCTCATTAATGATCAACCTCAGCTGGAGCACCTCCGAGAAGGTCCCTCAACACAGACTTGTGTTTCCCAGGTGAGAGCCAGGAATAGGCTGACCTGAAGATGTGCTCCACGCTCACATCTGCATCTACAGAACCTGCTGGTGCCCCAGGAGGAGGAAGCATGAAAACACTGCACAGGAGTTACCTGGAGGCTGGACCTGGTCCCCAGCAGCTGACAGGGCCTGCAGAAGACCATTCTGCTTCAACGCAGAGATCTGCAGAAGAGCCAACTCCACATATGAGTTCAGGAGGACAGAGAGAGAGAGGGGCTGAAGCAGGAGGCCTTACCGGCAGAGATCTGAGGGGGGCGCTGTTGGCGCGGTCGAGAACGCTGGCACTGAGGATGAGTCCGTTGGTTACCTAGGAAACCAAACACGACACGTTCAGTTAAATGCTGAAGCAAAACATCTCTAGGTGTAGATACAGGAGCGTGTGTGTGTGTGTGTGTGTGTGTGTGTGGGGCACTCACAGACTTCAGGTTGGAGTGTCCATTGGTGATCTCCTCTAATGGTTTTCCTTCACAGGATAACTCAGTCGAGCCCTACCAGGCACACAGATTTTACTGCTTTAGCCAGGACAGTCAGAACTTAAAGTTTGTGTCCTGGTCCAGCAGCAGGGAGACGGCTCAGACTGCCGTGCTAGCGGGGGTAGGGTAGGTAGGGTAGGTAGGTAGGGTGGGTAGGGTAGGTAGGGTAGGGTAGGGAGGGTAGGTAGGTAGGGTGGGTAGGGTAGATAGGGTAGGTAGGTAGGTAGGGTGGGTAGGGTAGGTAGGTAGGGTAGGTAGGGTGGGTAGGGTAGGTAGGGTAGGGTAGGGTAGGGTAGGTAGGTAGAGTGGGTAGGGTAGGTAGGTAGGTAGGGTGGGTAGGGTAGGTAGGGTAGGGTAGATAGGGTAGGTAGGTAGGTAGGTAGGGTAGGTATTGTAGGTAGGACAGGGTAGGTAAGGCAGTGGGACAGACAGACTCAGTAGGGCGATACCTCAGTGCCAGCTGGGACATCAGTGTCTTCTTCCATTGCATATGTGTTGCCAGGGGAGACGCCTCCTGGTCCGGGCCTCTGCAGCCTTCTGCAGTCATGGACCACGACGTGCTGTTGGAAGGACCTCCATGGTTCTGCTGCACACCTGCAAAGGTCTACGTCAGACTCAGATCCAGGAAGGTGCAAGTATGAGTCCAGGAGAGCAGTCAGCTGTGGCTCCTCGCCTCCATAGATCTGCCTGGAGACGCTGGTGGCTCCTCTAACAAGTCCAGGAGCTCCACACGCAGCACACACCTGGCCTGAGGTCACATCCAGGGGAAGCACCTGGAGAGTGTGATGGTTCTTCCTACACGACCCTGGAGACAAGAAGAAAGACAACAAGTCCCCCATCACCGGTCATAGTCGCTAACCATCAGAATTCCCCAGATATGAACGTATGAGGAACTCAGATTACTAAAGACTACTGAAGGTGCAACATCAAGACTACTGAAGGTGCAACATCAACACTACTGAAGGTGCAACATCAAGACTACTGAAGGTGCAACATCACGACTACTGAAGGTGGAACATCAAGACTTCTGAAGGTGGAACATCAACACTACTGAAGGTGGAACATCAACACTACTGAAGGTGGAACATCAACACTTCTGAAGGTGGAACATCAGGACTACTCAAGGTGCAACATCAAGACTACTGAAGGTGCAACATCACGACTACTGAAGGTGGAACATCAAGACTTCTGAAGGTGGAACATCAAGACTTCTGAAGGTGGAACATCACGACTACTGAAGGTGGAACATCAGGACTTCTGAAGGTGGAACATCAGGACTACTGAAGGTGGAACATCAACACTACTGAAGGTGCAACATCAACACTGCTGAAGGTGGAACATCACGACTACTAAAGGTGGAACATCAACACTGATGAAGGTGGAACATCAAGACTACTGAAGGTAACATCAAGACTACTAATAATTGAACATCAAGACTACTGAAGGTGGAACATCAAGACTACTGAAGGTGGAACATCAAGACTACTGAAGGTGGAACATCAAGACTACTGAAGGTGGAATATCAGGACTACTGAAGGTGGAATATCAGGATTACTGAAGGTGGAATATCAGGACTACTGAAGGTGGAACATCAAGATTACTGAAGGTGGAACATCAAGACTACTGAAGGTGCAACATCAAGACTACTGAAGGTGGAACATCAGGACTACTGAAGGTGGAACATCAGGACTACTGAAGGTGGAACATCAAGACTACTGAAGGTGCAACATCAAGACTACTGAAGGTGCAACATCAAGACTACTGAAGGTGGAACATCAACACTGATGAAGGTGGAACATCAACACTGATGAAGGTGGAACATCAAGACTACTGAAGGTGAAACATCACGACTACTGAAGGTGGAACATCAACACTACTGAAGGTGGAACATCAACACTGATGAAGGTGGAACATCAACACTGATGAAGGTGGAACATCAATACTGATGAAGGTGGAACATCACGACTACTGAAGGTGGAACATCAACACTGATGAAGGTGGAACATCAACACTACTGAAGGTGGAGCTGCTCAGGTCCTGCAGCTCCTCCAGGATGGCACATCCATCTGACATCCATCTGACACTTGTCTCACAGCAGGACACAGACCAGTAGGTGGAGGAGACCAACCCCGCAGCAAGGAGAGCAGGAGGAGCACTGCCAAAGTTCTCCAGAATGACCTCCAGCAGGTCACATGGTCTGCATGACATGGATGGAGTGTGTCAGCAGATGCTGGATGACCAAGGCCTCCATGTTAGTGACTGACCCACTGAATCCAACCCAGAACCTTTGGGACATTCACCATACCCACGTCCACCAGACTGTCCAGGAGCTAGATGATGCAGGAACTGTGGAAGGAGATTCTGAGGGGACCACCATCAGAAGCCTGTCCAGAGGAAGGTGGAGGTCATACACCCGATTCTCACCGGATCCAGATTTCCTCCCATCCTTATCTTTATTATTATTTTGTTTCCTACAAATGCCGCCATGTTTTCCTGGAATATTGCAGGTGTGGAGGTGGTTCGAGTGTTGCCTTGCGGACATTCTGGAGTGTCCTGGAGGTCTCGCTCCTCTCCCCGCCTTCATGTCTTAGCACGGACCGATTGGGGGGCGCTAATGGCGGACGCACCAGACGGAGTGATTCCTCCCGACCAGGCTACACTGCTGACAGCTGGGTCGCTGTGCAAAGACCTTTACTGCAACATAAATACCAGATTTAATAGATGCTATTTATGACGCGTGTAACGGCCGGAACAGTTTGAGGAGTGTCTGAACAACAACCGCCTAACGACGTCGGCTAGCAACCCGGAGCCCCAGCAACGCGGCCAGAGCTTCTTCTGGAAGCAACCAACAAGGCCTGGCTCCCCGAAGGAAACCCTCCCAGAACCGACAGCAGAGAGCAGAACAAGCTGCGGCTGAACAAGCTGCGGCTGGAGATCATCTACTCGGGACGTCACAAGCCCCTCAGCTGTCAAGCTAGCTAGCGGCTCCGTGGAGCTGCAACGGAGCCAGAATCTGGCCTCAGATCGGTCCAGCACAAGTATCCATGTGGAAAACATCCTGCACTCGCCTTCACCGCTCAGTCTGTTCATACTTCACTATGCCAATACTGGAAAAGTACCTGTTTGGGACCGCTTCTCCAATCTCAGCTTCCCTTCCCCGTCCGCTGGATACGGTCGCTCCTAGTGCATCTTGGGAGTTGTGGTTTCCTGTGTCACACCAACGTCATTACGTCATCGCTCTGGAAGACTCAAGGAAAAAAAAATAAATAAAAAAAAAAATAAATAAATATAAATATATATATATATATATATATATGTATATATATATATATATATATATATGTGTGTGTGTATTTGGATGCAGTTTATTATCTATGCAAAAGGAGGATCACTGTGAAGTTTAGAGTTTTTAATCTTTCCTTTTTTTCCTAAGGATGTAATAAATGAGTGAAGAATAACGAGTCATTTTGTAACATCTGGGTGGTTGGTAATAAGTTGAATATGACAGTTTCCAGGTTTATGACTAGGTTTTTATTTTAGTACGGTGGACAGATTTTTTTCCCCATTCAGTGATGTTAAAGACACAGATGTTAATATTTCAAGCACATTTGATCACTTTGTTGTCGTGACAGGTAATCAGGATATGAATAAATAAAAGGAACAAAAACACAACTTCACAGCAGGACTGAATGGTTTGTCGTCCTGCTTGTGGTGTGGGTGAAGGTGGAGATGTGAAGGACCGAAAATCATGTGTCCTTCCTCTCTGCCAAGCATCCTCTTCATGCTCTCTGCTTTACACGTTTGGGTTTCCTGGTGGAGCTGAGGCTGACTTCTCCGCCGTATTACCGAGCTGCAGGGGTGGAGGTTCAGCAGGCCTGGGCCGTCTCGCAGACGCTGGTAGCCATTCTGTGCCTCAGGTGCTGAGCAAAGTCCACCTGGGTCTGTGAGAGCACCCTGTTGATGATTGTTTTCGGGATCCAGCCCTGCCGAAGCACCGGGACAGAGCAGAACCATGACGCTAAGGAAAGCAGTGTGAAGCAGAGGAGGTGCAGCACCCACCTTCAGATCTATGTTGAGTAGCCAGGTAAACTGGGTCTGGTTTGGGTCGTCAGAGCAAGGTTTCATCACGATACAGGTGGGCCCATTCTCTGCTCTGCAACGATCAGAGGGATCCTCACGCCTGCCCTCCAACCTCTGCAGGTGAAGTCCTTCATAGATGTTCCTACCTGACCAGGCCCTTCTGCTCAGGCATGTTTGGGTGCTGAGTGGACGTCCCCGCCAGGAAGCAGGTGGAGCCCCGTCGCTTAGCACAGCGGACACTCACAAAGTCGCGTGGTCCCACCACGTTGCCTGGCATGTCAGCAGAAATCTCGTGCGTGACCATGGTTTCTGGGCCAATCTTTTGGAGGATCTGTGGGAGCCCATGAGTGTGATGAAGTACCCGTCCCTTCTTCAGGGTTTGAGTTAAAGCACCTTCATCACTCAGCAGCGTTCCCTGAGGGATTCCCTCCAGAACAGCCTGTTGCGTCTGGCCAGAGCTGCTCTTCAGCTTGATCTTAGGCTTTAACGTGTGCTTGGCCCGTGGCCTCGGCCTCTGACCTTGACTTGTTTGACGTGGGGATTCCATTCCCCCATCTGCTCCATGTTCCCCACCAGTTCTTCGTAGAGGCTGTGAGGATGTTGCTGCAGGATGACCTCCAACTTGAAGACCTTCCCGATGTCAGGCAGGGTCTTACTCAGGACCTTGTCTCCGTTGCCCTGGCGAACGTTGGAAAAGAAGAGCAAATGTTGTAGAACCCGGCACGTGCACGGTCGCTGGGCGAGCGCGTTGACTTCAGATGTTAAAAAGCCCTCTGCTCTTATTGTGGCCGCTGCTCCATGGAGCCGGAGCAACATGGATGGACAGATGAAGGAAGCTGCTTTCATGCTTGTTAAATTTGACTGTTGGTGTTGTGAATAAACTACACATTTATTAAACACACGTCTCGTTAAAAGCCAACTCTATCCTGGATGCAGTGTTTCTCAAAGAGTGGTCCGTGGCCCCCCAGTGGTCCGCGGGCGACCCCTAGTGGTCCGTGAGGTGACACGTAACAAATCACATTTAAGAGTTTTTAATGTCGGTACTTAGAATTCAGTGTAAATCAGAGTTTGTTGAACTCCCCAGATTTAAAGAACCACTTTCTTGTATGTTTCCTGACGCAGCTGTCACCCCAGCAGCTGATGGTTGCTCAGCATCTTGTTTGGGGGGTTGCTTAGAGTCAGGTGGTCCGTGAGGGTTTACTTAAGGGTTCAGTGGTCCTGGGTCTGAGAAACACTGCTCTGGAAAATGAGTGTGTGTGTGTGTGTGTGTGTACTCACAGCCACAGTCTCCAGAGTCCAGCCTTCCTGTTCACTGAGGATGCTGATGGACCTCTGCAGAGCTTCCTCACCTTGTTTCACGTAAGCCTTCTCTTCCCTGGTGAACTTCTCCTCCTCAATAGAACCTGTTCAAACAGCCGGTCAAAGAGCCACAAACACCCGCTGTGGTACTGCAGCTGCTCCTGGGAGCCTGGTGGGGACTCACTGAGGAGGGAGCTCCTCCTGCGGCCCTGGCTGATCCAGCTGCGCTGCTCCGGGCCCGCCAGCCTCTTCAGCTCCTGGTGGATGGCCACCATGGCGTTCCTCCTCAAACCTGAGAGGAGCAGGTCCAGAGAGTCAGTTTGTTCCAGACGCTCAGTGAACGTCCGACTCTGAACGAGGCTGCAGCTAAACCGCCTGTCCCTGGTCTCACCGGAGTGACATCACAGGCGTGGTCACCTGTACCAAACCTGTGCTGATTCTCACAGGAACAGGAAGCACTAACATGTGAAGCATCGTTTCCTGTTGCTTTTAGCATTAACACACACGCTGAAGCTCAGGAATCAGCTGGTCAGCTTCCCGAACGCCTGAGCGGAGGCGAAGGTGGACGTCCTGGTCCTCACTCACCTGTCATGTTCCTGGTGTGGCGGTAGGAGATTCCAGCGCACAGCTTGAAGGTTGCAGGCAGCATTTTGTGTTGCTGGAGCCGCTAAACAGGCAAAAACGACGTCAGAGGATGTGAAGCAGCAACGTCGGCGACGCGGTGTCAGAGCTGGAGCTTTCCCCCCGTGGACGTGGACGGCGGCGCTGCGGAGGAGCAGATTCTGTCTGCTGAGGCTCCAGAGCCTCTTTATAAGAGAGCAGAGCCCACAAGGTTGCTGCGCTATCGCCGCGCTGATGACCCCCCCGGAGAGCTGGCCCTGTCCCCAAGGTCGGCCAGCAGACGGCGAGGATGGCTCACCCTCACACACACACACACACACACATCAGATAACGTCCAGTACTCAGGACCAGGCTGGAGACGTCCTGAGTGAGTCAACAGCCCATCAGAGCCGTGACTCAGCTAGGACGGATATCTGCCAGGACCAGCACCAGGACCGCTCTGCTGGGCCTCCCCCAGCCCCAGGCTACAAGCTACAAGCTACAACCAGGCAAGCAGGCAACAAACAAACAACCAACCAGCAAACAACCAACAAACAACCAACCAACAAACAACCAACAAACAACCAACCAACAAACAACCAACAAACAACCAACCAACCAACCAACCAACAAACAACCAACCAACAAACAACCAACAAACAACCAACCAACAAACAAACCAACCAACAAACAACCAACAACCAACCAACAACCAACCAACAAACAACCAACCACCAAGCTACCAAGCTAACCCTTGGCCTCTAGGGTAGAGCCAGCAGGCTGGTGTTTGCAGCAGGAACTTTTCTGTTATAAAATCCAGATGAAACTGAATATTTATCACTCTTGAGATGATGTGATGATGGAACCCAAAGCCACCAGTAACCCTATCTAACCCAGCTAACCCCAGCTAACCCTAACTAACCCTAACTAACCCACCAGGAACCCTAACTAACCCCTAACCCGGGTTTTATTAAACACAAAGCAAAAGCACAAATAAATTAGACTGAATAGAAACCAGGAGGATGGAACACACCATCAGACTCCTCATGAGGAACCATCAGACTCCTCATGAAGAACCATCAGACTCCTCATGAGGAACCATCAGACTCCTCATGAAGAACCCTCAGACTCCTCATGAAGAATCATCAGACTCCTCATGAAGAGTCATCAGACTGGTGGGTTTACCTGTGGCCCAACACCCTCAAAAGCACAGCAACAAAAGATAGAGGAAGAGGAGAAGCAAGAACAGGAATCTCTTTAGACTTTTCTCCTCTTTTCTTCAGATGTTTCTCCTCTTCAGATGTTTCTCCTCGTGTTTTCAGATGTTTCCTGCGTTATCAAAGGCGTGTAGATCCTCCTGGTGGTCATGTGCTGTTGGGTGTGAACGACTGAGGAACCTTCTGGGGCCAGTCTCTGGGATGACCTGATGTTCCTCTGTTAGTGATGTTGTTTCTAGTTCTAAGGGTGACCTTTGACCTCAGGGGTCACACCAAGGAGGTGGAGGAGCTGAAGTCAGACTCTCCTCTGATCTGAATCATCTCCTGACGTCAGAGATGAGGATGGAGCAGAACCAAAGTGGTGTTTGCCAACAGCGTCTCCTGGCTGGAGGCGGATGGCTTGGCCACAAACAGTCGTTATCAGCTGTTTTCACGACCTTCAGCTGGAGAGTCCACATATCTAACAGCAACATTGGCTCAGGCGTGTCCAGGGCCACCAGAGGAGAGCCGTCAGCAGGCCCGGAGGCCGTCAGGAGGAGCAGGAACCGGCTACCTTCAGCTGCCACAGGGGGGAGCGCTTCCTCACTCCTGACAGTCTGCCGCTGGCCTGCAGCTGGAGCTCACCTGCTGGGCTGGACTTTAAACTGCTCGGGAACCAGCCTGGAACGGACCCTCGGGACCCCAGTCAGCTGGTTCCGGAGCATCGCGCCAGCAGCCAGACAACAGTCGGTTTGTCCAGTCATCCAGGCCCTGTGTACGACTCGTTACCTTTGATCCCGTCAGGACTGAACCCACTCAGCGTATGCTAACGCTGGTTTATGCTAACGCTATTAGAAGCTCTCCTGCTCCTTCAGACTCCTGCTGTCCCTTTGTTGAAGAGTTATTCATGGTGTCATGGACGGAGGCTCCCGGCTGAATTTCTCTAAACCACAGCGTCTCGTTGCCATGGAGACCCTCTGGTCTCTGAGCACGTGAACAACAAAGACACGGAGAAGGTGGAGGAACCGACTACAGCACGAGAGTTTGTTAGGACTGGAAGGACAAGCCCCGCCCCCACCACCTTTACTCTCTCCATCAAACTGTGCACGTGTGTGTGAGCACACCTGCGCGAGCTGCTTGAGTGGAGGTCACCTCAGGTGATACACACCTGCACGAGCCCCTGAAGACCCGGTTAGGACCCAGGCCAGCAGAACTCTTGGATCTGCAGCAGACAGGTGAGCAGGAACACCACCACAACCCTCGGAGCTCAGCGCTACACCAGGTCCTCCTGCAGGGGCGAGGAGGGAAGAACATGACCAAGTCCTTGGAGCAGAGGGAGCTTCTGGGGAGCTGATGGAGGCTGATGGATGAGAGGCTTTGAGTTCGTGTGTTCTTCTCCTCTCCCCAGAGGAACAGGCGGCAAATCCAGCAAACCACCTGAAGGAGGCGGGTTCTGTGGGTGCAGCATCAGAGACCTTCAGGTCTCCTCCAGTGGAAAAGGTCTGTGTTCTGGACCAGGAACCAGGGTCCGAGGTCCATCCTGACACCCTCAGGTGATGAGAAACCTCAAAGGTCCGTTTGAGGTTGAAGGTTCAGCACTGGTCTGAGCTCCACGAGCTGGGAAAGGTCCTCAGAGAAGATCAGCGGACCCGGACAAGACAGGAGACAGGCGGCAGGAGAGGACATCTCAAGGTCAGCAACAATCATCATCCATGTCACCGAGGAAACACTGAGACGGGGCTCTTCAACCAGCAATATCTCCACAAGCTTCAGGCAGTCGGAAACCAGCTTCACCTCCTCCCCTAACCAAGACCTTTCTATCAGAAATGTTCAAGTCACTCCTGGTTCTCTGAGGAGCCTGGTTCTGGGAGGAGCCTGGACCTGTGAGGAGCCTGGACCTGTGAGGAGCATGGATCTGTAGGTTAATGGACAACTTGATAAAGGGCGACGATCTAAAACGATGCTGTTAACAGACCTCTTCTGTCAGCTGGACTCTTGAGGACTGAACATCAAGTGAGAGACGAGATTCCACAAGTTAAAAATCCTCACTTCAAGAAAAAGCTCAACCTTTATTTTGAAGCGCAGCTGGAAGTTGTTGGTGTTGTTAGCAACGCTGTGGAGGCAGACTGCAGCCAGAGGCTGAGGCTGTTAGCAACAGCTGGTAAGTACCAAGTACCTGCTGGTAACCACTGTGTGGTCTGTCCCTCCGTCAGGCTGCTTGTTGAGCAGGAAGCAGAGATCACATGCATGCTTGTTTATTAGACGGTTGTAGAGCAGGAGCATCTTCACCACCGCACTCAGTGCTGCTGTTAGCTGGCTCCGCCCTCAGTAACCCCACCTGTGAGCCTGTAGCTGGCTCCGCCCTCAGTAACCCCACCTGTGACCTGTAGCTGCTGCTGTCGCTCACCTGGAACATGGACTGGGTCCACACTCACTTTCACACATCCCATAATAGAATAAACGGAGTAGCGGCGCTGCCGGGCTCCTCACAAGCATGCTACATCATGAGAAAATAAATTCTTTACTGGATTTAACAGGTGGCCAGAAATCAGAATCAAATCAAAGGAGACTTCAAAGTGCTGCCATCCCATAATTCCCAGCAGACCTTTCCTCCAAACAGTCCTAATGAAAATATACAGAAGAGCGCCGCCGTGCACGACGTTTCCTCCAAACAGCCAAAGTGTGTGAGTGCTGGTGACGCTCCGGGGAGCCACTGAGGCTAATATTCGTCCAGGTTGTCAGCCTTGGGGAGGGCCAGGCCCCGCTCCTTCAGGGCCTGCACCTTCACCTTCTCCGTCTCCTGCTTGGCCTGCTGCTCCATCCGCTGCTCCTCCAGGATCTCCTCGATGGAGACCTGCTGCAGGAAGGCGTCACACGGTTTGTCCAGGTCCTGCAGCCACAAGAAGAAACGAATCAACCTCAAACGATGAGCTCTGTGCGCGTGCTCGCCTACTCACGATCTCTCCCAGCAGAACCACGTTCTCTCCCCTCACGATGAAGATTCCTCTCGGGATGTCTCCAAACTTCTTTCCCACGTGGATCCGCTCCACCGTCTGATGGAAGACCAGGTTGGCTGGGGGACAAAGGGCAGCAGAGGCGTTAGAAGCGCGGCTCCGCGGCTCCGGGAGCGGGGTGCGACGGGGAGCCAGCAGCGCTCATACCGAACTGATCAATGCTTCGCAGGTAGCCGATCAACGTCCTGCCATCTCGCAGCAGCACCAGGTGCTTCTCTGAGGGACACAACCGACAAACATCGACCATGACAAACGGAAACGGTTAGGAGGGCGTCACACGCACGGAGCCTCGGCCCCACTCATCCAATCTTACTGTCAATGTCGTCGATGAGGCTCGCTGTCCCCGGGACGTAGTTCATGTTGGCCTGCTGTTGGGTCGCTTCGACGAATTCATTAAACGTTGGCCATCAATGTTTTAAAATATGACTTTCCACGGGAGCACCGGAAGTTGTTTTATACACAGCCGGGGTAAACTTCCGGTACACGTTTAACCCTCTGAGTACTGAAATCCAATTTTTAAAAACACTTTTTTTTATATTTAGAAAATTACTTTAATATAGCCTTTAAATAGATAAATCCAACAATATGCAAGTTGTTTAAAAAAAGTGGAATATTAGCTATGACTATAAAATTACACCTTTGGTCGCGATTTACATCAAAGATCGTGCGTGCAGAGACGATGACAGAGTAGTATCAATGTCAGACTTTAAATAGTCTACCTATGACTTATCTTTGGAAAGAATTAATTATTTACATTCAATTATTATTTTACTAACCAAAAGAACGTCGTCGGGTGACTAGCCTAACCACAACATTACTTTATAAAATGCATAAACTGTGCCAGAGTGAGAGCTCTGCATTTCTGATTCTGCTCATTAAAAAGAGGCGGGGTGGGAGCTCAGAGCCGTGTCATTCAAGCGTTTCCTGATTGCTCTTTATGACACTAAAAGCAGCGCGGTTGGTTTTTTTTTACTTTTTAAGACTTTTCGACCAGGTGGGGAAGGAAAAGTTTGATTTGTGTTTGAACAGTGTCACCTGGCGAAGCAGATTAGCCGAGGCGTTAGAACACGTAATGCAGTCGAATCTGAAACCTTGCTAGCCTGAAACGTCACAATACAACGGAAAACTTCGGCGACAACATGGTAAGCAAACACCAATTCACAGCACGCATCCTGTAAGTATTTAGTAATGTTTATTACATGATAGTTTGCGAGGGGCTGGTGGGTCCGACAAACATCGGGACAGTTACCATGCTAGCTGGAGGGCTAGCGGAGCTAGCGGCGTTATATAATAGTTACCGGTCGAATATGTGACCTTTTCTTGATGTAAATATGCTGAAATCAGCGCCGCCGTGTAGCTGGAAAGTCTGCGTGTTGTGTTTCTCTCGGATTTATTGCATCTGCTTTGTTTAATCACGCTTGAGTGAGTGAAAATGAATCATTGGCGTGTTGACTCAGTGTGCCGGGATTGCGGATGTGACGTCACAGGTGCCAACCCGGGAAAGGTGAAACACAGAGGTTCCTTTAGCTAACTCTGCTAAGTGACTGTATCTGTGTTGTGATTGCAGGATGCTCCTCAGTATCCAGGCTACCATTCCCAGTACTGGTACCCCCAGTCCCATTCCACGGGACACTACACCAGTAACTACCCCCCCGGCTCAGATGTCCAGCCACAGTACAGTCCACAGGTACGGCTCAGTGTCCTACGCAGGCTCTAAACCATTACATCACAGTCTCTACAGCACAGTTGACCAAGTCCTTGCTGTGACCTCTGCAGGTAATACCCGGGGCTTATCCCAGCGCCGTCTACAGCCCCGCCCACGCTCATTACCCAGCCAACGCCTTCCACCCGTCCAACCCTTTTTACGGCGCTGACCCTCAGCCACCGTCCTCGGGGCCCTTCCCTAACCAGGGCTGTCCAGCGGAGCAGAGCAGTGGGCTGCCAGGGCCGCCGCCCTCCCAGCACCAGCATCATCACTACCCTGCTCCGCACTGCCAGGGGGTCCGTTTCCACAGCAACACTTTCACTTCTGCCCCGGTTGAGACGCGAAGCACACAGCAAAAGCAGGGAGGCACATGTGTTTCTCAAACACTGAACCCTTGACCCTCACGGACCACCTGACTCTAAACAGCCCCCAAAACAAGATGCTAAGTAACCATCAGGTGCTGGTGTGAGAGATGCATCAGGAAACATACAATAAAGGGATTCTTTTAATCTGGGGAGGTCAACAAACTCTGATTTACACTGAATTTTTATTGAAATTTAAAATTTTAAAATGTGATTCGTTACATGTCACCTTGCGGACCACTAGGGGTCGCCCGCGGACCAGTGGTGGTCCAGGGACCGCTCTTTGAGAAACACTGGTGTAGAGGGATTTAAAGAGCAGCTCACGCTGAGACAACATGTCCTCTCTCCTCTCAGGGTTCTGGATATTCCTCTGGAGCCTACCCTCAGTACAGCGAAAGCACCCCCAACCCGCCCTACCCCACCAGCCAGCCGCTGCCCCCCAGCTCCCAGGCCGACACCTGGACTCACCCTGGGGGGTACGGTCCAGCGCAGCAGCCGTGGCAGCCTGGACAGAACCAGTACGTCCGCCCAGCACAGCCTCCAGCGTGGCCCGGGACCGGCTCTGGAGCCCCGCCCCCCTACCAGCCCAAGGTAGGGCACTGGGCCTCTCCTGCACCGGCTCTTTGACTTTTTTTTCTTCTTCAGAGGACTGAAGTGTCCCACGTCTGGTTGTGTGCTTCTCAGGACCAGAAGCAGCAGGGGGCTCCACCCGTGGGAGGCAAAGCCAGGCCGGGCCCCTCCTCCAAGCCCAGCATGTCTGCAGAAATCAGCTCCCCTCCACAGATGTACCCCAGAAGCAGGGGCCCGGAGAGCCAGTCTCCAGCGGCCCCGTCTCTGCCATCCCCGGCTCCAGGTCCAGGTCCCGGTCCCGGCCAGGCCCCGAGCCTGGCCAGGGTCCAGGAGGTCATGTCCAGAGTGCTGCTGCTGCAGGAAGACGTGGAGGAGTTTGTGGGCAAAAAGACGGACAAAAGCTATCGATGTCTGGAGGAACTGCTGACCAAAGAGCTGCTGGTGCTGGACTCTGTGGAGACTGGGGGACACGAGACGGTCCGGCAGGCTCGAAAGGAGGCCGTCCAGCACATCCAGGCCATCCTGGATGCGCTGGAGAAGAAAGCCTTCTGAGAGGGACTTGGTCTCAGATTCAGGCCTGTACATGTAGGTGTTTTGTTCTCCAGATCCTCCACACTGAGGAGTCCTTCCCAACGACGCGGAAGCAAGCAGCCAGCAGGGCCCCGAGGAGTAGAGTCCAGGGTTACTGCACCTCCCAGCAGCCAGGATGTAGCCTCTGTCCATCGTACATCCGCCTGTCTGCAGCAATCCACCGTCACTCCTCAGCCCTGCATGCACAAACTGTCCAGTCCTGACGTCCCAGACGCGGAGCAGCTAGCGGTGAGGAGCTAGAAGCCAGCAGCTAGCTGCTAGCAGTGAGGAGCTAGAAGCCAGCAGCTAGCTGCTAGCAGTGAGCAGCGAGCAGTGAGCAGCTAGCTGCTAGCAGTGAGCAGCTAGCTGCTAGCAGTGAGCAGCTAGCTGCTAGCAGTGAGCTGCTAGCAGTGAGCAGCCAGCAGCTAGCTGCTAGCACTGAGCAGCTAGTAGTGAACAGCCAGCAGTGAACAGCCAGCGGCTAGGTGAGGGGACAGGAAGGAGCTTCCGTCTGGTCTCTGTTGGCTTCTTTACGTCACAACCACGCGTCCTTCCTCTGCTGTGGTCTGTGGTCTCCTCCCAGACGGGTCTTTCGTTGACTAGCGGGGGTCTTTTGCCATCATTCAGGGCTTCGTTTGTCTGACTGAAATAAAAGAGGGCTGGGCTTTGCATGGAAGAGCTAGCGCTGCTGCATGAATCCTGAAGTTATTTCTAATGAAGAACATTTCAAAGAAGTCATTAAATGTGAAAATATATTTTTCAAACTTTTGAGCTCATCATTTTTCCTCACTCACCCTCGACCCAACGTGTCCGGATGGATCCCACTGTTGCCTCCGGATCTAAAAACGGGCAGTTTGACACCAAGCCCTGAGAAACACCAATGCTTTACCCCAGCACAGTCAGGCTGAGGGGAGGGTGAGTGTGTGTGTGTGAGTGCTCACTGAGAACGTGGACCTGTCCTCTGGCAGACAGGGCGGAGCCTTGGGCAGGTTCATCTCTGCAGGGGTTCACACACGCACTCACCGGGAGGCGGAGCCAGGCCAGATGTGCACGAGGGCCTGAGGCTCACCTACAGGGGCCACCTTCATCCACAGGGCTCAGGAGATGGTGAAGGCGGCGCTGGTGTGTCACATGACTCAGGACCTGACCCTGGTGGAGGCTCGCTGTGCTGTCCAGGAGAGCCGGGGGATTGGTCCCAGCCGAGGACTCCTCCACCCAGTCAGACAGCTGACTGGGTCAACTGGCACCAGTACCGGACCAGGCCGTTTGCCTCCGCCCACCAAGACCAGGATGTTTGCCTCCGCCCACCAGGACCAGGGCGTTTGCCTCCAGTCAAAAGCCATCCATCCACCCACTCATTCAGCCATCTGTCATCCACTCATCCATCCATCTACTCATCCATCATCCACTCATTCATCCATCTTCCACTCATCCATCATCTACTCATCCATCCATCATCCATCTACTCATCCATCATCCACTCATTAATCCATCTTCCACTCATCCATCATCTACTCATCCATCCATCATCCATCTACTCATCCATCATCCACTCATCCATCCATCTACTCATCCATCATCCACTCATTCATCCATCTTCCACTCATCCATCATCTACTCATCCATCCATCATCCATCTACTCATCCATCATCCACTCATTCATCCATCATCTACTCATCCATCCATCATCCATCTACTCATCCATCTTCCACTCATCCATCATCTACTCATCCATCCATCATCCATCTTCCACTCATCCATCCATCTACTCATCCATCATCCACTCATTCATCCATCTTCCACTCATCCATCATCTACTCATCCATCCATCATCCATCATCCACTCATCCATCATCCACTCATTCATCCATCATCTACTCATCCATCCATCATCCATCTACTCATCCATCCATCATCCATCTACTCATCCATCATCATCTACTCATCCATCCATCAACTTATCCATCCTTCATCCATCATCTACTCATCCATCCTTCATCCATCCTTCATCCATCTACTCATCCATCCTTCATCCATCTACTCATCCATCCTTCATCCATCATCTACTCATCCATCCTTCATCCATCATCTACTCATCCATCATCCACTCATCCATCCATCTTCCACTCATCCATCATCCACTCATCCATCATCTACTCATCCATCCATCATCCATCTACTCATCCATCCATCAGGTCAACCCGTTTTTCTTTGTTAATGTGTTTTTCTCTTCTGACCATCTGAAGCTTGTTTTGAAAGTGTCCGTCTGAGCTAACGGACCGAAGCTCAAACATCTACACTCTCCAAAGGTCACGACTGAGCAGACCTTCTCCACTGGCCGACATCAGCAGCTCTTCTCTGAGTCCTTCTGCAGGCAGAACGAGGAACAAGCGCAACTATGACAATGCTCTTGTCCCGGTTACCGTCAGGCCCGGCCCACAGGAGCCTGTGGACCTTCTCAACATGAACCATGAGTGTCCAGCACACCCTGGGCCATGTCTCCACCTCCGGAGGAGCACAGGGATCCTGGTGGTGTTCCTGACGTGGACCCGTCTGCACCCTGGACCACCTCCAGGGTCGCTCTGAGAGCTGGAGATCCCAGATCCCTGCTTGGATTAGTAGATGTTCATAAGGATCTTCGGAGAGCAGAACCTTTGGAGAGCCTTTATTGGTTCTTCCTTGGAAACACATCTCAGTAGGTTTGAGGACATAAACAGTCAATAATAGCAACAATAAACCACGTGAGTAATGATTAAAGCCACTCAGATTAGCCTGGTTTTAGCACTAAACTCCAGCCACGACTGCTAACAAAGGAAATGACGGCTGGAGACACAGTTTAGGATCAAAGACGAAGCTGCGAGGATCAAAGCATTTCTGATCAAAGACACACTCAGCTGGTGTGAGGCTGGCACTTTCAAAATAAAATGCTGCTCCCTCTGCTCAGGGGGCCTGTCGCTCCTCCACGGCTGCTCCTGAGTGGATGGAGGTGAAACCCCACTGGCTTTACCGGCTGTTTCCGGTTTAAGTAGGAGAACAGCCAACCAGACACAGAAGAATCAGCCTGTGGTGAAAGAAACAGGCCAGCAGGATGTATTTGCAGAAGGTCAGGAAGCAGCCAGCCAGAACAGGTGACCAGCCTGGAAGCTGTTTCCTGCAGGCTCACAGTGACGCTAGTGCAGTTGTGGCCAGGCTCCGTCCCTGGACTGGACCTGGTTACTATGGGTACAGGGAGGCGTTACCACGACAACAGCTCAGGTTTGAGCAGATACTGAGTTAGTGCTCATCAATAAGCCTCCAGAGGAAGTGCTGCCCGGCATGTGCACGGCAGGTCCGTGCACGGCTCCCTCTCAGGTCACCAGCTGGTTTGGCCAGAAGCAGAACCGAAGCAGCCTGCAGCCTCAGATGTGGTGGATGCTCCAGACAGACACACGGAGACATTCAGGGACAAGCAGGAGGGGTCCTGGTGGAGCACCTGCGCCCATCCTGGTGGAGCACCTGCGCCCCTCCTGATGGAGAACCTGCACCCATCCTGGGGGAGCACCTGTGTCCCTCCTAGAGGAGCACCTGCGTCCCTCCTGGGGGAGCACCTGTGTCCCTCCTGGTGGAGCACATGTGTCCCTCCTGGTGGAGCACCTGCGCCCATCCTGGTGGAGCACCTGCGTCCCTCCTGGTGGAGCACATGCGCCCATCCTGGTGGAGCACCTGTGTCCCTCCTGGTGGAGCACCTGCATCCCTCCTGGTGGAGCACCTGCATCCCTCCTGGTGGAGCACCTGTGTCCCTCCTAGAGGAGCACCTGTGTCCCTCCTCCTCTGGTTCCTCCTCGTCTGACGGCCGTTCCGTCTCGGCTCCCTTCAGCAGAGGGTGTCGGGGTCGAAGGAGAGCTGAACCTGACGCAGCAGAGAGAGGAAAATCAGCAGAGGTCATTTCCTGTCTCCTCCCTGCAGACGTTGGCCCCGCCATCCTCGTCTTTGGTCTTTCATGGCGTGCAGCCTCTCGGCTGGGTTCCTGGAGTAGACGCTGTGATAAGAGATCAGTTAGGAAGCAGCAGCGCTGACCCTGGGTCAGTTAGGATGAGCCTGGATCAGTTAGGATGAGCCTGGATCAGTTAGGATGTGCTCACCCGCTCCTCCTCGAAGCTGATGAGACCTTCGTCGTCGTCGCTCTCCAGCTCGTCTGGCGCCTGGCTGATCAGGGCGCTGAGCTCCGTGTTGGCCTGCCGAGACTTCAGCATGTTAATGAGGCGCTGCAGGGGGGACGGACCAGCTCCTGGGGGCAGAGCCTCCTGCTGCTCCAGGTTGTCGCTCTGTTTCTTGGCAAAGTTGACAAAAACCTGGAAGGAGAGCAGCGGTTGACCACGGAAACGTGAGCTGCGGTCCTGGATCTGCTCACTGACACTCACGTTGTCCAGCGTGGTCTGGCTGACCGAGTAGTCCTCGATGGCCAGCACCTCCACCACCTGCTCCATCTTACTGAAGACCTGGGCCAGGGAGATGCGCTCCGCCTTCAGCTGGAACTGCACCTTGGTGTGGTGGCGCTCCTGCAAACACACAGGTGGAGGTCTGTGCTCGTAGCTATAGCAACGGCTCCGTGGACGTCTCTGCTCGTAGCTATACCGACGGCTCCGTGGACGTCTCTGCTCGTAGCTATAGCAACGGCTCCGTGGACGTCTCTGCTCGTAGCTAACGGTTCCGTGGACGTCTCTGCTCATAGCTAACGGCTCCGTGGACGTCTCTGCTCGTAGCTATAGCGACGGCTCCGTGGACGTCTCTGCTCGTAGCTAACGGTTCCGTGGACGTCTCTGCTCGTAGCTAACGGTTCCGTGGACGTCTCTGCTCGTAGCTAACGGCTCCGTGGACGTCTCTGCTCGTAGCTATAGCAACGGCTGCTCAGAGCTCCTGCCGTACCTTCAGCACAGCTTCGGGGAAGTTCCTGTTGAAGAACCGAACCACGTCCTTCACGCTGGCGCTGCTCTTTGTTCTCACTGTGATCATGTATCCGTCTCCAAACCTGAGCACAGAGAAACACGTGTCACATGACCCAGGGGACGTCCCTGTCAGGACGCTTTTACATCCTGTCCCCTGGCCCCGAGCTCCAGCTCACCGTCTCCTACCTGTTCTTCAGGTGCTGGATGCTGCCCAAACAGCGTAACCTGCCATTCACCATGATCCCCAGTCTGGTGCACAAGGCCTCACACTCCTCCATGCTACAGGAGACACCAGGACAGGCCCAGGTCAGAGGGGTCAGCAGGCTGACGGTGCTCCAGCAGGTGGGGGCTCACCTGTGTGACGTCAGCACCACCGAGCGGCCAGTCTTGATGACGTCCAGGACCAGATTCCAGAGGAACCTCCGAGCTTTGGGGTCCATCCCTGTGGTGGGTTCGTCCTGCACGAGGCCACAAGACTCTCAGCCAGGAGTCTACCTCCAGGGACGCACCCCGCTGGCGAGGACGGTCACCATGGCAACACCAAGGTCACGTCTTACCAGGAAGATGAGCGAGGGATAGCCGATGAGAGCGATGGCCGTGGACAGCCTGCGCTTGTTCCCCCCGCTGTACGTCCCAGATGGGCGGTCTGCATACGGGGACAGCTGCAGCTTGTCCAGAGCCCACTGGACTACCTGAGGAGGAGGAGAGGAGGGGAGGAGAGAGAGGAGAGAGAGAGAGGAGGTGAGGAGAGGAGGGGAGGAGGTGGAGAGAGAGGAGGGGAGGAGAGAGAGGAGAGGAGAGGAAAGAGGAAGGGAGGAGAGAGGAGGTGGAGAGGAGAGAGAGAAGGGGAGGAGAGAGAGGAGGAGAAGAGGAGAGAGAGGAGGTGGAGAGGAGAGGAGGAGGTGGAGAGAGGAAAGAGGAGAAAGAGGAGGTGGAGAGGAGAGGAGGAGGTGGAGAGAGGAGGAGAGGAGAGAGAGGAGG